>PVIY010004279.1:29492-42352 GCA_004026745.1 Myrmecophaga tridactyla
CAAAAAAAAAAAAAAAAAAAAAAAGGCCCGGAGAAGTTCCAAAAAAACATCAAGACAGAAAGTTACAGCACAACCATATCACAAAGAACTGAGATCAGTTAGTGAACCCTGGGCCCCTGGTATCAAATATAGACTGTTCCCTGCAACTGAAATTCCTCCCACCACAGTTTTTGTGTAAATCCCACTTTGCAACAAGGCACAGCTTAAACAGTTTCTCTTCCAGGAAGCCTTCCCTGATATTTCAGATGGAAGAAATTTCTCTCTCCTTTGAACTCTTATTACTCATCCCTTTTTTACAGCTTGTTCTAGATAGCTTTAAAGGCTGCACACTGCACAGCTTACCCAGCCATTTGTGGCAGTTCTGGCTATATGCTTACATTTATGGACGGGCCACAGCTTTCCCGTTAGTCTCTAAGCAACTCAAAAGCACAATTTCTGTTGGCCTTATTTTTATATTTCCTTTTGTGTCAAAAAAATTTCATCAGATTTGCAGTCCAATAGTCTTGTATCAGTATGAATTCTAAATGCCAATTATCCATTATTCGGTAGGAAACATTAAGAAATGTATATATATGTGTGTTGGAAAATAGGTGAGGACTTGGTAAAGGTACAGTGTTTGAATGTGGTGGGAGTGAGAGACTAAAGCTGTCATGTGACGTGAAACTCAGTTTATTTAGCTGTTTTCTTTTTAAACTTTAAAAGAAATTTTGTCTTGAGACTATTTCATGACTTCAAAGCATTCATGAGAACCCAATCTGTTGATGCTTCCATTGAGTTTATTATTTTTGGTAATTCTGAGCGGTATCTTCCCATTAAGTTGTTTCGGTAATATATATTTGAAACACTTAATTATCAGTCCTATTTACATTGAAAGATCCTATATCACAAGAGTGATCTCATTGTTGTTATTGTTGTCTTTCAACAAGGTAACATTCATTGCAGCCATACATCTGTTAGCCAGAAGGCCAACCTGACTTCAACTCTTAATTGCTTTCCTGATGGCTGTATTGAAAAATTCCCACATCCCATGGCCATCTGGTGTCATTAACCTCTGAAATCTTTTTTATGCTAAATGTTGCATGTGAGCTTGTGTGTAAAAGATATGGTCAAGGACTTTTTTTCTTAAAATTACTTTTATAAGCTCAGGAATCTTTAATTCATATCCTCTATGCTTATTCTATTACATTTCAATTAGAGTTTTTGGGTTGTAATTGTTTTGGAGAGTGTCTTTATTCCAAGAATTCTACTTTTCTCTTGTGGCTCTTACAAGCACACACAGTTTGGTCTTTCAAAATCAAACCTCTTCTAACTCCAGACATCTATCTTGGGGGATTTGAGAAACTCCAGGAAATACTCCCCCAAATGAAATCATTGTAGTATTGGAAATTCCCACTCCTTGTTAATCTTTGAGACTGTTCACTGAAGACAAACGTTAAAATACAAATATATTCTGGAAATGGTATCACATTAAGCCCCAAGAGCTTAAATTAGTTCGTTAAAGGAGCTCATGGCTGAGGAAATGGGAAGCAGCATAATTTAGTATTGATGGTAAAAAGGGAAAGGAAATGAATGTTGCCAGATGGTTTCAATGAAAGCTCTGGACAGCTAATAAAAATGTGTAGAAAACATACACACAAAATATTGGAATCTTGACAAAAATCTACATTATATTACAGTTTACAGCAGATTGTATAACATTTATCAATTAAAAAATTCTTTTGTCCAAGCAAGTAAATTGTTTAAAATTACCACATTTCCCTTCTTACTGACTCAAAACTAAATCTGCTACATTCATAGATGGACTACTTAGGATTATCGAGGACATAGTTGCCTCGAAATTGAACCCAAACCTATAATCAAATTTATCAAATTTGTAGTAGCAGTATCTTTGCTGAGAAAAAAAGAGTATGATGAATTATCAAGATAAGCTGTTACCTCAAGGGTAGTCAAGCTCACAGCCAAGGAAACAAATATCTAATAAATTATTAAGAAATATTTCGAGTTAGCTCTTTCCCAATAGTGAAAAGAATCACCCAGTTGAGACCTGAGTTCCTTTAGGGCTTATTCCCAGGCCCCTCATAATTATATAGACAATGCTGGATTAAATTTGAAATGAGACTTTACAGCTAAAAAACCTACAGTATTCTCTGTGTTTGACCAAGAGTAGTGGTTCATCAGATTTCTCAGAAAATGCCTAAATCAGAACATTACAAGTGTATTTTCCATAGGAAATTACACTGGGTACTCAAAGGCCCTATATATTCAGCACTTTAGAGGCAAAAGTTTTAGACTTTTGAACTGCTAAGTGGTCCTTCCTTGGTGCCAATATAATTTTTATAGTGACAACCTTACTAGCAATTTTTTTGTCATATATTTTTTAAAGAAAATTTTTTATTCAACAAATCTTTTTTGATTGTCCATGATATGCCAGACATGTTGTTCTGGGTGCTGGAAATGTTCCAGAAATGATTTACAGAAGCCTTTATGTGTGTGTGTGTGTGTGTGTGTGTAGACATAGTTTGTATATATAAATATATATGTGTAAATATTATGTAAATACATAAAACATATATTAGAATATTGCCAGAAAAATGAGGCAAAGGGAAAGCAAAGATAATGAACTACAGGAGGATTTAAAATTGTAAAGACTTTACATTCAAGGCAGACTAGCTTTTTTTGATAAAGCTACCAAGCTGCCTTATTTTTGATGAGGATAAAGAAAAAATGAGGTAACACCACTCTGAACTACGATGAAACAGAAATACTTAGGCCCAAAGTGCAGTTCTGCCTTCCTGGGAGTGGCTAGTAGACAGCACTAATGTGAGTGGGGAGCCGTGTCTTGCCAGGCTGACTGCACATGATGCCTGTACTGAGATACCAATAAGACTCACAACCAAACAGTAAATTAGCCCAGGAACAAGTCGGGCAGGCCTAGAGAGTAAGAGAGAAAAACTTCCGCTGTGAAAACACCTGTGCTCCAGGCTTGTATGGTAAGGATAATAATATGACCATGGAAATTTCATTTTTTTAAAGTTTTATTTTATGAACATAAATCTGTGATACCAAACGTGCCGATTTGAATCTGTTGTATATCCCAGACAAGCCAAATTCTTTAATCTTCTTTCAATATTGCTGGGTAGGATCTTTTTGATTGTTTGCATGGAGGTGTGACCCACCCAATTGTGGGTGGTAACTTTTGATTAGATGGTTTCCATGGAGATGTGTCTCCACCCAATCAAGGTGTGGTTGCTTACTGGAGCCCTTTAAGAGGGAACCATTTTGGAAAAAGTTTCAGAACCAATAGAACCAAAAGAACGGACAGAGCATGGGGTACGTTGTTGAAAGGAAAGCTAGCAGATCTCGCCATGTGCCTTCCCAGCTGAGATAGCAACCCTGAATGTCATCAGCCTTATTGAACTAAGGTATCTTTCTCCAGATTCCTTAGACTGAACATTTTTATAGCCTTGTTTTAATTTGGACATATTCGTGACCTTGGAACTGTAAACTTGCAACTTAATGAATTCCCCTTTTAAAAAGCCATTCTATTTCTGGTATATTGTATTGCAGCAGTTTGCAAAGTAGAACACCATGCTATCTAGATTAGTACTAGGCACTTGTCTGTCCTAAGTGAAATGTAGATAAAATTATGTACAAGTCACCTGGTTGTTTAGCCCCATGCATCTAGGGAATGAATACATTTACAGGGTCCCAAAAAAGGTGGTGACACCTTGTAGTGGCCACGGAGGGAGAAGAGAAATTTAAACAAAGGGATAAAGAATCTAAAGACAACTCTGACCTACTTTACATTTTTAGCTGGGGTTGGCCCTGAATTCATTCTGAATACCCTTTAATTATTTAACAGTTCTGGGAAGTACTGTACTGAGAGTGTAGAGGGAACAAACTTGAGTCTGGCAAGAAACACAGGGTTGTGAAAGGGGAGTTGAGGCTGAGAGAATAAGCTGGTGTCGACATTCAGACAAGGGCTCTGTATATCTGGTTAAGGAATTTGGACCTCATTCATGTATCCACTCAATGGGTATTTATTGAGTATCCGCTGTGTGTCAGGAGCTTTTTTGGGCACTGAGAATTCAGGGATAAACAAGACAAGAGAAGAGCCTCACTCTTTTGGAGTTTATGTACTATGGGGGATGGTTGAGGAGATAAAATCAACAGGAAAGTATCAGATGGGGTGGTAGATTGAATTATGTACACTGCTCTTGTGGGTGTGAATTTATTTGTAAATAGGACCTTTAGAAGATGTTATAAGAAGATGTGACAAACTGATGAGGATGGGGCTGAATCTGTATTACTGGAAGTCTTATGAAGACAAGGTCACAGGAAATGAGGAGAGAGGAGTTGGAAGTCAGCAGAAACCAGAAAAGCAGATGCAAGAAGAGATCATCATGTAATGGAAAGCAGAGATGCAAGCGAAGGAATCCCAAGGATCACAGCAGACCATGACCAGAATGCTACAGACTTTGAAGAGAAAACAGGGTCTTGCTGATGCCTTGATTTTGGACTTTCGGCACCTGAAACTGTGAGACAATAAATTCCTGTTGTTGAGCAAACCAGTATATTTCATAGCAGCCTGGCAAACTAAAACAGATAGTGATAAGTGCTATGAAGAAAACTCAATGGACAGTGATAGAGTTGATGGCATGGAAGGGGCTACTATTGGATTAAGTTGCAACGAAAGACCTGTCTTAGGGGGTGACATTTAGACTGAGACTGGAATGACAAGAAAGACGCAGTCATGCATTAAGTCTTGGAGGTGAAGTTTCCAGAGGCAGGAAATAGGTTGCAAGATGGGAATTGGTTGTATCACTGGAGAATAGTGATGAAGGGGAAAGAGCAGGGGCAAGATGAGGTTGAGTAAGGTGAGTAGGGGACCAGCTCATATGGGGCACCCTAGGTTATGGTAAGGAGTTTGCCTATTTCCCTAAAAACAGTGGAAAGTCATGGAAGATTTTAATCAGAAAAGTAATGTTGTATGAATGACAGTTTTTTAAAGTACATTCTGTTGCTGTCTGTGAAAAACTGATCACAGATGGGCAAGGTTAGAAGCTAACAGACCAGTTTTGGTAGTTAACAAGAAGGCTATTTTGGTAGTTGAGTGATGAGTGATGGCAGCTTAGACTAAGAAAGTGATAAAGGAAGTGGAGTGACATAGACAGATTTTGGATTTATTTTGAGAGCAGACCTGGCATGACTTGATCATGAGGGATATGAAGGAATGAAAGGATTCAAGAATGACTCCTAGGTTTTGTGCTCATACAAGGGGGTAGAGATGGAAAAGATGGACGATGAGCAGATTTGAGGGAGATTCCACGGCTCTTTTGGTGGTGAGGAGCCATTTAGGTTTTGTTGGTTTGGTTTTTTGAGCAAGAGAATGGCATGATTGCAGTTACATTTTAGGGAGACAATTGCTACCTGTAAGTCTGCGTGCAGAGTGATCAGGGACGTGGGTTCTAGTTTGGTTCTAATGTTAGCCCTATAACAGCAAAAGTTGTTTAAGCTCTTCTTAGTTTATTTGCTTGTTCATTCATAATTGTTTACTATATAGAGCTTCCCAAGTACCAGAAACAAGGCTAGGAGCTGTGAATACCAACAGGAATGAGGCATATCCCTTAGTGGAGAGCTTGCACTCATCTTGGAGTCGATAGCAATTGAACCTCTAAACGGTGTAACATTAATGCAGTGTTAAAAATAGGGAAATTGGGGAGGGAGGCATTATATGGGATCTCTCTATTTTCTGCATGACTTTTCTGTAAACATGTAACTTCTCTAACAGAAAAAAAAAAAGACACGTAACTTGGATTTGCTCACAGCTATGTTACTGGTGCAAGACCAAAGTGATTTGTGAGTTCCAAGTTTGGGGTGATTACATCTGTCCGAGGTGGTGGCAGGTGGGCTGGGGAAGCTGTTTGGTGAAGTTCTTAAGAAAGATGTTATTTAAGCAGGTGTTAAAGAAATGGTAGGATAGGAGGGATTTGGTCATTCTACAAAGTTGCCAAGAAGTCCCTCTTCCAGCTAATTAGATGTGGTCTGCTTGCCTCTGCCATTCTCAACATACGTTTTAATTTTCCCTATATTCTTCTCCCACAGTAAGTGATAGCTTTTTTAAAGGCCTTAAGCTGTTATCAGAGGGAGATATTTTAAGAAGATTATCAATAGAAGGCACACTCATGCATTAGGGTGCTGAACCACCTTGAGGGGGAAGAGAATATTTTGAATAAAGGCCACAGGACATGATGGGAAACTGAAAGCACCAGCTTCTGACGTGGAAACTACTTCTGGCAAGGCCAACCTCTTTTCCTTTTGTGTATCACCAGTTTGTATTTTAAAAGGCCTGAAGGTTTGCCACAAAATTAGCAAAGAAGGAGCACCCCAGACAGGTTTACTCCTTGTTTCTTTGGGTTGGCAAATCCTGATTGTTGCTTGTTTTTGTTGTTGCTGTTGTTTTTTAAATCACGCTACTTAAGCTGAGACAATTTAGGGGAAAGCAAAATTGGGGGGGGCAGGGTGAGAAAACCAATCTGGCTTCACTTTATACTAAGAACAACTGTTCAGTAGTTTACTTTTTTTCTTTTTTTAACTTTTTTAATTGTAAAGTATGACATATATTCAAAGCAAAGAAATAAAAAAGCAATAGTTTTCAAAGCACTGTTCAACAAGTAGTTACAGGACAGATCCCAGAGTTTGTCATGGGCCACCATATAGTCTCTCATATTTTTCTTCTAGCTTCTCCATAATATAGGAGGCTAGAGGGCTTAAATATTTTTTTATTATCACAATCATATTTTTCTTTCTTTTTTGTGAAAAATAACATATACAAAAAAGCTATAAATTTCAAAACACAGCACCACAATTAGTTGTAGAGTATATTTCAGAGTTTGACGTGGGTTACGATTCCACAACTTTAGGTTTTTACTTCTAGCTGTTCTAAAATACTGGAGACTAAAAGAGATATCAATTTAATGATTCAGCATTCATATTCATTTGTTAAATCCTATCTTCTCCATATAACTCCACCTTCACCTTTGATCTTTCCATCCCTCTCATTAGGGTTGTTTGGGCTATGGCAATTCTAAATATTTTATATTTGAAGGGTCTGTCATTAATATGGGGTAGGGAGTTGGAATGATTTGATGTTTTGGATAGGCTGGGCAAGGTTTCGGGACTTATCTGGACCAGGGACCCATCTGGAGGTTGTAGGTTTCTGGAAAGTTACTCTAGTGCATGGAATCCTTCTGGAATCTTATATATTGCCCTAGGTGTGTTCTTCTTTTTCCATATGTTTTACTCATCTGTCCATCAGGTAGATAAAAGAAGCATCAGACACATGGCTTTCACACTCACAGAGGCACATTCCGAAAACTGTATCATTATACAGTCTTTAAGAAACGTAGCTCCTAGAACACAGTTCTACATTTTCAGGCAGTTCCCTCCAGCCTCTCTGTTATGCCTTAACTAAAAAGGTTATATCTATTTAATGCATAAGAATAATCTCCAGGGTAACCTCTCAACTCTGTTTGGAATCTCTCAGCCATTGACACTTGTTTAGTCCCATTTTTCTCTTTCCCCTTTCCGTCGAGAAGGTTTTCTCAATCCCTTGGTGCTGAGTCCCAGCTCATTCTAGGATTTCTGCCCCACGTTGCCAGGAAGGTCCACACCCCTGGGAGTCATGCCCCACATAGAGAGGGGGAGGGCAGTGAGTTTGCTTGTCATGTTGGCTGAGAGGGAGAGGCCACATCTGGGCAACAAAAGAGGTTATCTTGGGGGTGACTCTTAGGCCTAATTTTAAGTAGGCTTAACCTATCCTTTGCAGGGTTAAGTTTCATATGAACAAACCCCAAAATTGGGGACTCAGCCTATTGCTTTGGTTGTCCCCACTGCTTATGAGAATATCAAGAATTCTCCACTTGGGGGAGTTGAATTTTCCCTCTTTCTCACCATTCCCCCAAGGAGACTTTGTAAATACTTTTTTATTCACTGTTCAAATCACTCTGGGATTTATCGAGGCATCACTCTGGACAAACCTACAAAATCTCATGCCCTACTCAAGGTTCCATGTACTGATGGTATTCAATTAAGCTGTCCACATAAGTTATATTAGGAAATCCACTAGTCAAAATATAAATTTTGTACCATATATGAATTTTGCATCAAATAAACATTTTTTGCTTTAGTCTCACACATAAGTTAAAGTTTTAAAATATGAATTACCATCTATTTTCAGCACCCTGCATTATTGACATTCCTTTGTTCTTCCTCATGCAAAAACATTTTTAAGTCTGTACATTTAGTCACATCATTATACACTCTAGGCATTCCTAGATTATACCATCTCAGTCCTTATCATGTATCTTTCCTTCTGATTTCATTTGTGCCCCCAGGCCTCCTCCCTCTATCATTCTCACATTCAGCTTCATTTAGTGTTCTAACATCATTGTATTACGGTTAGGTAGTATTGTGCTATCCATTTCTGAATTTTTACAATCAGTCCCATTGCACAATCTGTATACCTTAAGTTCTAATTACCCAGTATCTACCCTATTTCTATCTCCTGATGACCTCTGTTCTTAACTGAAATTCTCCAAGTTCATTCATTAATATTAATTCATATCAGTGAGACCATACAGTATTTGTCCTTTTGTTTCTGGCTAATTTCACTCAGGATAATGTCCTTAAGGTCTGTGGTAGTTAGATTCAGTTGTCAACTTGGCCAGGTGAACATACCTAGTTTTGTTGCTGAGGACATGAGCCAATGGTACGTGAACCTCATCTGTTGCTAATTACATCTGCAGTTGGCTAGGAGTCGTACCTGCTGCAATGAATGATGTTTAACTTAATTGGCTGGTGCTTAAATGAGAGAGTGCAACGTAGCACAGCCTAAGCAGCTCGGCATTCCTCATCTCAGCACTCGCAGCTCAGCCCAAGCCTTTGGAGATGCAGAAAGAAGTCACCCTGGGGAAAGTTGTTGGAACCCAGGGGCCTGGAGAGAAGGCCAGCAGAGACCATCCTGTGCCTTCCCATGTAAGAAAGAACCTCAGTGGAAAGTTAGCTGCCTTTCCTCTGAAGAACTAACAAAATAAATCCCCTTTTATTAAAAGCCAATCCATCTCTGGTGTGTTGCATTCCAGCAACTAGCAAACTAGAACAAGGTCCACCTATGTTGTTACATACCTCATAACTTTATTCTGTCTTAGAGCTGCATAATATTCCATCATATGTATATACCACAGCTTGTTTAGCCACTCATCTGTTGATGGATATTTTGGCTGTTTTCATCTCTTTGCAACTGTAAATAATGCTGCTATAAACATTGGTGTGCAAATGTCCATTTGTGTCTTTGCCCTCATGTCCTCTGAGTAGATACCTAGCAATGGTATTGCCAGGTCATATGGCAATTCTATACTTAGTTTCCTGAGGAACTGCCAAACTGCCTTCCACTGTGGTTGTACCCTTTGACATTCCCACCAACAGTGAATAAGTGTGCCTCTTTCTCCACATCCTCTCCAGCACTTGTTGTTTTCTGTTTTATTGATAATGGCCATTCTGGTGGGTGTGAGATGACATTGTGGTTTTGATTTGCATTTCCCTAATAGCCAGGGAAGTTGAGCATCTTTTCATGTGCCTTGTGGCCATTTATATTTCCTCTTCTGAGAAGTGTCTGTTCAAGTCTTTTGCCCATTTTGTAATTGGGTTTTCTGTCTTTTGGTTGTTGAGTTGAACAATCTATATATTCTGGATACTAGACCTTTATCTGATATATCATTTCCAAATATTGTCTCCCATTGTGTAGGCTGTCTTTTTACTTTCTTGACGAAGTTCTTTGATGCACAAAAGTGTTTAATTTTGAGGAGTTCCCATTTCTTTCTTTCTTTCTTCAATGCTCGTGCTTTGGGTGTAAGATCTAGGAAACCACCTCCTATTATAAGATTTATAAGCTATTTCCCTATGTTCTTCTAACAGTTTTATGGTCTTAGATCTGATGTTTAGGTCTTTGATCTATTTTGAGTCAATTTTTGTATAAGGTGTGAGATATGATCCTCTGTCCTTCTTTTGCATGTGGGTATCCAGTTCTCTAGGCACCATTTATTGAAGAGACTGTTCTGTCCCAGGTGAGTTGGCTTGACTGCCTTATCAAAGATCAATTATCCATAGATGAGAGGGTCTATATCTGAACACTCTATTTGATTCCATTGGTCAGTATATCTATCTTTATGCCAGTACCATGCTGTTTTGACCACTGTAGCTTCATAACATTCCTTAAAGTCAGGTAGCGTGAGACCTCTGGCCTCATTTTTTTTCCCTCAGGATACTTTTAGCAATTTGGGGTACCCTGCCCTTCCAGATAAATTTGCTTATTGGTTTTTCTATTTCTGAAAAGCAAGTTGTTGGGATTTTGATTGGTATTGCATTGAATCTGTAAATCAATTTAGGTAGAATTGACATCATAACTATATTTAGTCCATGAACACAGTATGCCCTTCCATTTATTTAGGTCTTCTGTGATTTCTTTTAACAATTTCTTATAGTTTTCTCTGTATGGGTCTTTTGTCTCTTTAGTTAAATTTATTCCTAAATATTTTATTCTTTTGGTTGCAATTGTAAATGGAGTTTTTGTCATGATTTCCCCCTCAAATTGTTCATTACTACAGATTTTTTAGTGTTGATCTTGTAACCTGCCACTTTGCTGTACTCATTTATTAGCTCTAGTAGTTTTGCTGTGGATTTTTCAGGGTTTTTTGACATATAGTATCATAACATCTGCAAATAATAGGAGTTTTACTTTTTCTGTACCAATTTTGATGCCTTGTATTTCCTTTTCTTGTCTAATTGCTCTGGCTGGAACTACCAACACAATGTTGAATAACAGTGGTGATAGTGGACATCCTTTCTTAGGAAGATTTTAGGGAGAAAGTTTTCAGTTTTTCCCCCATTGAGGATGATGTTAGCTGTGGGTTTTCATATATTCCCTTTATCATATTGAAGAAGTTCCCTTCTCTTCCTATCCTTTGAAGTGTTTTCAACAGGAAAGGATGTTCAATTTTGTCAAATGCCTTTTCTGCATCAATCGAGATAATCATGTGGTTTTTCTGCTTTGATTTGTTAATATGGTGCATTACATTAATTGATTCTCTTATGTTGAACCATCCTTGCATACTTGGGATGAATCCTACTTGGTCATGGTGTATAATTCTTTTAATATGCTGCTGGATTCGATTTGCAAGGATTTTGTTGAGGATTTTTGCATCTGTATTCATAAGAGAGATTGGTCTGTAGTTTTTTTTTTTTTTGTAATATCTTTGTCTGGCTTTGGTATGAAGGTGATGTTGGCTTCATAGAATGAGTTAGGTAGCTCCCCTCATCTTCAACTTTTTTGAAGAGTTTGAGCAGGATTGGTACTAATTTTTTCTTGAGTGTTTGGTAGAATTCATATGTGGAGCCATCTGGTCCTGGACTTTTCTTTTGGGGGAGCTTCTTAATGACTGATTCAGTTTCTTTATTTGTGATTGGTTTGTTGAGGTCATCTATTTCTTCTCAGGTCAATGTTGGTTGTTCAAGCCTTTCTAGGAAGTTGTCCATTTCATCTACATTGTCGAGTTTATTAGCATAAAGTTGTTCATAGTATCCTCTCATTACTTCCTTTATTTCTGTGGGGTCAGTGGTTACATCTCCTATTCAATTTCTGATTTTATTTACTTGCATCCTCTCTCTTCTTCTTTTTGTCAACCTCGCTAAGGGTCCATCGATCTTATTGATTTTCTCATAGAACCAACTTCTGGTTTTGTTAATATTCTTTATTGTTTTCATGTTCTCAATTTCATATATTTCTGCTCTAATCTTCATTATTTCTTTGCTTTTGCTTGGTTTGGGGTTAATTTGCTGTTCTTTCTCTAGTTCTTCCAAGTGGACAGTTAATTCCTCAATTTTTGCCCTTTCTTCTTTTTTGATGTAGGCATTTTAGGGCAATAAATTTCCCTCTTAGCACTGCCTTTGCTGCATCCCATAAATTTTGATATGTCATGTTTTCATTTTCATTTGCCTCAAAATATTTACTGATTTCTCTTGTAATTCCTTCCTTGACCCACTTGTTTAAAAGTGTGTTGTTGAGTCTCCATATATTTGTGAATTTCCTGGCCCTCTGCCTATTATTGATTTCCAACTTCATTCCTTTATAATCTGAGAGAGTGGTTTGTTTGATTTCAGTCTTTTTAAATTTATTGAGCCTTGCTTTGTGACCCATCATATGGTCTATCCTTGAGAATGATCCATGAGCACTTGAGAAAAAGATATATCCTTACTGTTGTGGGGTGTTATGTTCTATAAATGTCTTTTAAGTCTAGCTCATTTCTTATATTATTCAACTTCTCTGTTTTTTTATTGATCCTCTGTCTAGATGTTCTGTGCATTGATGAGAGTGGGGAATTGAAGTCTCCAGCTATTATGGTAAATGTGTCTATTTCTCTTTTCGGTCTTTTCAGTGTTTGCCTCATGTATTTTGGAGTATCCTGGCTCAGTTCATAAATATTTATGATTGTTATCTTCTTGTTGAACTGTTCCTTTTATTAAAACATAGTATCCTTCTTTGTCTCTTTTAACTGTTTTACATTTGAAGTCTAATTTGTTGGATATTAGTATAGCTATTCCTGCTCTTTTCTGATTGTTATTTGGATGAAATGTCTTTTCCCAACCTTTCACTTTCAGCCTATGTTTATCCTTGGGTCTAAGATGTTATCCTGTAGAAAGCATATAGATGGTCCTGCTTTTAATCCATTCTGCCAGTCTATGTGTTTTGATTGGGGAGTTTAATACATTAACATTCAGTGTTATTACAGTAAGGGCAGTACTTT
>PVIY010004279.1:42452-61891 GCA_004026745.1 Myrmecophaga tridactyla
TTTTTTTTTTTTTTGCCTGAAAATGTTTTAATTTCTCCCTTATTTTTGAAGGGCAGTTTTTCCAGATATAGAATTTTTGGTTGGCAGTTTTTCTCTTTTAGTAATTTAAATATATCATCCTACTGTCTTCTCACCTCCATGGTTTCTGCTGAGAAATCTATGCATAGTCTTATTGGGCTTCCTTTGTATGTGATGGATTGCATTTCTCTTGCTGCTTTCAAGAGTCTCTCTTTCTCTTTGACATCTGACATTCTGATTAAGTAAGTGTCTTGGAGTACATCTATTTGGATCAATTCTGTTTGGGGTATGCTGCACTTCTTGGATCTGTAATTTTAAGTCTTTCAAGAGTTGGGAAATTTTCAGTGATAATTTCCTCCATTAGTTTTTCTCCTCCTTTTTCCTTCTCTTCTCCTTCTGGGACACCCACAACATGTATATTTGTGCACTTCATTTTATCATTCAATTCCCTGGGTCCCTGCTCATATTTTTCCATTCTTTTCCCTATATTTTCTTTTGTTTGTTGCATTTCAGATGTCCTGTCCTCCAATCACTAATCTTACCTTCTGCCTCTTGAAATCTGATGTTGTAGGTTTCCATTGTTTTTTGTTCATCTCTTCTACTGTGACTTTCATTCCCATAAGTTCTGTGATTTGTGTTTTCAGATTTTCAGTTTCTTCTTTTTGTTCATTCCTTGTCTTCTTTATATCCTCCCTCAATTCACTGATTTGATTTTTGATGAGGTTTTCCATGTCTGTTCGAACATTCTGTATTAACTGTTTCAACTTCTGTATCTCATTTGAATTGTTAGTTTGCTCCTTTGACTGGGCCATATCTTCAATTTCCCTAGTATGATTCATTATTTTTTGCTGGTGTCTAGGCATTTAATTTCTTTAATTAGTTTATTCTGGAGATTGTTTTCACTTTTTTTACCTAGAATTTTCTTCCTAGATGACTTTGTTTTCTATCTGTTCTTTAACATTCAGTTCAGCTTATTCTGGACCTCTAGCTTAAAGTTCTGTTTACCAGATCAGATTTTTTCAGTTATTGTTTTCTTGTGTCTTGCCCTGCCTATATTGTGTCTTTTTCCCCCCTTTAGAAAAAAGGGTCTGCTTAGGTATTAAAGACCCCAGCCAGATTTTCCCAGACCAAACTGGCCTCCTGTTAGGAGGAAAGAGTCACCTGCATCAGTTTTCCTTGAGGGTGAGATCCAGCAATTGAAAGGCCTTCCTATGAATCCTCTGGGCTCTCTGTTTTTCCTATCCTATGCAGTATGTGGCACTTGTCTGCCTTCAAGTCCCATCAGCATAACGTGATGCAGTACCTTTAATTTCAGCAGACTCTCCATTCTTGGGGCATGGTGGAGACAGAAGAAAGATTGTAGTCTGGTTTTAATCACTTCACTTTTCCAGGCCCTGGGGTCTGAACTCTTTGATGAGGGATTCCACCTGAGCTGGGCCCTACTTCTCTCCTAGGGAAGGCACAGGCTCCAGCAAAATCTCAAACATGCTCAATTCTGCCTGTGCTTCGGGCAGTGGAGCCCAAAAAGCCTTGCAGCTGGATCCAAAGAGCAGTCAAGACATAGAAACACAGCCACCAGTACAAAAGAGAAAAATCCTTTTCAGAGCAGGACTCCCATTCCTCGGGTTTGCCAATCAAGAGCTTAAGTTGATACGTTGCTCTGTGTATCTCCAGGTCCTATGTGCCCCCTCCTTTCCTTCAGGGCCCAGACCTTTTCAAATCCAAAAAAACCTGTTTTGTTTTGTTTTGTTTTGTTTTTCCATCAGCCCTGCCCCCTCTATGCTGGGGCAAAAACCATTGACCTCTGCTTTAACTCAAGGTTCAGCTGAGCTGGGGGTCTATTTTTAGTAGTCAAAATTTGTTAATTAATTCTGCAATTGGAGTTTGGTTGTGCTCAGCCCCGGCTGCGGGTAAAATCCCTTTCCTTTCCCCTCGGGGAAGCAGCCTGTGGGGAAAGGGTGCTGGCCACCATGGCTAGGGGAACTCATGGTTCTGGGTAGGCTTGCAGCTTGTCCAGCTTGTCCAGACTGGGGTATGCTGTGTGTCTGGTCACTGACATGGCCCCAGCAGTTGTTCTGTACTGTTCCTGGCTATTTATTAGATGCTCTGGAGGATGAACTAAATCCCACACCTTGCTAAGCTGCCATCTTGGCTCCGATGACTAGTTTACTTTTAACCCCTAGGATGACTGCCCTTTCTGATGTCAATGGATTACTCAGGGCATAATCAAGAGTTTGCAGATTTCTACTCCTCTTTGGATAGATGAGAAAGAGTCAACTTCAGGGAGCATATTCCAGGTGCAGTGGCCACTCTAAGCAAAATTGAAGAAGTGCTTGCAGCTTATGTCTCATACTGCCCAGTGGGAGACAGTGTTTTTAATAGGAAAATGCCTACCTAACCTAGATAAAGAGCTGCATTTTATTATCTGTTACCCAATTCCATTCTCCATTTACCATATAGACTCTTTTGTTCCCCCAAAATCTTTACTTTTGTTTAAATGCAATCACTAAAGAGGAAGGCAGCCAAGAAAGACAAAATAGTATGATAAGGGTGAATGACAAAGTACCACACATCGGTTTTCTTCCTGTCATTTTTTAACAATATTTCTTTTAAACAAAACACCATTTTGTTTGTGATTTTCCTTTTAAATGTTTCTAAAGTTTTCGGTGCATATAAATCAGACTCTTCTATTAAACTTTCAGAAAAATTTGTACTGAGAGGGCATCTCACGGCACACTGCCAAGGATTCTGTTTGCCTGGGAGCCCAGTACCTCTCAAATTTGACATTCAATTATGTCAGTGGGAGAAAAGCAGTCTAGGGAGAATGGAAACAGAAAAGTCTAAGGTGATGGTTCCTAACAGCATTATCAATATTTCCATTTCATCCAGCTGTGAGTCAGGGCAGAGACCATTGCATTAGTCAGAAAACTCCATTTTACGCTGACCTCAAAGAAGGGCTGAGAGTGGACCTGCTCACCTGAAGGACAGGAAATGGGAACTGCAGTATCTGGTTCTCTTTCTTGGTCATCGCATCCCTGCTTTGATAAGAGACTTTTCACTTTTCCCCTCCTTCCTCAGGTTGGCACCCTGAAATAAGCACAAATCAGTTTCCCTTTCTTAATAGCTTTCAAGAAACATATCTTTAAAGTCCTTAAAATGTTTATAATCCTAATGAACTTTGATTTTTTCCTTTCAATTTTGCACAAGGAGTGGAGGAAGACAGAGGGAGCCCCAGGGGGAGAGGAAAGGAATGAAGATGGGGGAGGTAGAAAAGGAGAGAGAGAACTAAATGGTTATAGTATTTTAAGTACTAAAGTTCTTCATTCACCTCAGCTTTCCCTGGCTTAATGACCTAATGTGAATGAGATACACACTCCAGTACCTTTAATTTATAGAATTAGGCAAATGTCTCTTGCTCCATCTTTCTTAGCATTTTCATTTTTCTTTAATGAAATTTCTCTGTGCTCTCCTTCTTTATGCACAGACTGGGTGATGGGGACTGATCATGGATAATGGGTTGTTTCATAATAGAAATGTATGATAACCTTAGCCTCATAAAGACTTCCCATGCAAAGGAGCCAGTTATGAAAATATATGAAGAATTTATAGATATGTGTGACTTAGGAGAATGGCAGCTGGAAGCCTGGCATTTTAAAATAGCTTGTGAGCTTCTGAGCATGACTTCTGGGTGGAAATGAAAAAAACATACATACCCAGCTCAGTGAACTGCCAATGGCATGTTGTGAATTACAGCAGAACTCAGGAGGATCACTAAAATTAGAGGCCACTTCTCTACTCATCACTAAATCTGGGAATATTTTTTAACTTGGCACTTTACAACCTACTTTCAAAAACACATCTTGTAAAAATATACTTTTTTTCTCAAGCTGCCTAGATTATAATTCCCTGTATTTAACAAAACGTTTTTATTTTTTAAGTTGCCTGCAAAGTCACCTTGTTGCATCACTGAATTGTCCCGTATTGTTGAATTTTTCATGCGTTTTACCAGATTTGATTCTGCTGTGATCAATGGAGTGAAAAGCCAGGAAAAGCTGATGTAAATGCAAATGCCAGCCTTGAGGCAGCCCTCCCAACTCCAGATGCTATAAGATGGACATGCTATCAGGATTCACATCCCTTCAACAGGGCAAGATGTTAGAGATTCTATTGCTCCAAGAACACTCCCATATCATGCAAAAGCATTTTATTCTCCTTTCTGATACTCTGAACAGTATAACTATCTACACAACAATTTTGTGGATTGTCAGTCTTTCAGCAAGAAGAGAGACGGTATTAAAACTCATTGTGTTGCTATCATTATCCCAGGGTTTGCAAAACCTTGGTAAAAAGATTCTTCACTGCCTTTCATTAAAAAATTCCTCTGATTGTTCAATCAGTTTGTATTGTGGAAACCTGAAACCTCTTTATGAAATGCAGTATGCCTAAATGGACTTACAATGTACCATTTCACTGATATAATTGCAAGTATATTTCATCAGA
This sequence comes from Myrmecophaga tridactyla, assembly GCA_004026745.1. Classification (NCBI taxonomy): domain Eukaryota; kingdom Metazoa; phylum Chordata; class Mammalia; order Pilosa; family Myrmecophagidae; genus Myrmecophaga; species Myrmecophaga tridactyla. Next base: position 46,971 of record PVIY010004279.1, read on the forward strand.
AATAATAATCGCTATGTATTGGTCATTTATTCTCCACTTGAAACTATGCTAAGTGCATTCTGTATGATCTTACTTAGTTCTTGCAATGAGCTTTTGAAGAAGGAAGCTGTTAGTATTTTCATTTCATAGATGGAGAAGCTCAGATTTAAAGAGGTGCGATAATGGGGGTCAGTCTCATATAGCCAAAAAGTGGTAAATCCAGAACCTGAATGCTACTCATCACAAAGCCCTAATTACAGGATTAATATTAAATGAGGGATTTGGGAAGGTGATTTCCCTGTCTTTGAACGGAAGAAATTTCTCAAGTTAGAAGTCTGTAGAATTTTCTTTTTGGGGTACTAAAGGAAAGTATTCATGTTCATTCATTTTTTGGCTGATATGCATATTTTATTAAGAGCTAAATATAATAGATAGTTCATATTTTTTTATCAGTTTTTTCTTTTTAGCAAGAAAATATTGCCAAATTCTCAAACTGGAAAAATGAACTCGCTTGGGATGAACAAGAATCTAGGTCACTTTTAGAGTGCCTTGGCGCTTTTTCGTTATTTTTATGTCAAAGATATTTTGTGATTTAATGAAGTAAGTAGAATGTTCTAGGTAAGAGCTGAAAGATGTCACAATCTTTCTTAGGAGAAAGCTATCACTGTTATTACCATTTTGTTGACCAAAGGATAGACATATTGAAACATTTCAGTACTGAATGTAAGATAACAGCAAATATTTATTAAGTACTTAATATGTGCCAGGTAGTCATATAATACTCACTACAACTCAGTGAAATAAATACTCCCATATAACAGATAAAGCTGAGACAGAGAGAGTTGCGGAACTTTCCCAGGGTCATAGACATTGCCAGAGTCAGTGTGAGAAGATCCGTCCGTCTCTAGAACCCATGTTTCACATAACTGAGTAGCATGGCCTCTCTTGCAACATGTGCTACTCTATTTACATGTTAAATATTCCAGATGTCGCTATTATTTTTAAATAGTACATTACCATTTATTTTCTGGGATTGCTTTGTATGTTGACCAAACTTCATAACTCTGGTTTAAATTTCTTTAATCATCCCGTCATTTCAATAGCAGTTTTGTTTTTATTTCTTGCAGCACAGAATTATGATGTTATACTTTTTCAGTCAATTCTTTGGTTTACTCAGTCAATAAATATTTACAAAGCTTGAACTATCCATAACAGACTTTATGAGGCATTTGGGGAGTTAAAAGACTCTATGACTGCACTCCAGAGCCCACAACTTAATGGGGAGTGGTATAAGAGACTAGGATAGTTACACAGCTAACATGATACAGCACTGGATATTACTTAAAAAACATCTTTCAGAGAATTAAGCACTATAGGAGTTGGAAGAAGGAATTCATTTTATTGGGTAAGGGTCAGGATAAACTTTCAGAGGAGATGGCATTAGGGCTATTCTAAAGGATGAATTTTTGCTATCACAGGTGTTACTTTGGCAGGGACTTTTAAGTCCCTAATTCTCTCATCTTAAAGGAGAGAAAACTGAGAGCCAGAAAGGTTAAGTGATTTCCCAAGGTCACATTCTTCCATCTGTAACTCCTCCTTCTATCCAACCTTGACTGCTTGCTTAGTGCTTTTTTCACAAGGTTTTCACAGATTGCTCTCATTTCAGTGTTGGTTAACCTTGCCCACATCTTAAAGATAGTCTCAGGAGGCAAATAAAATAAAATAAACTTTAGTAATTAGTAAAAATCATGAAGGAAAACTAATGCTGACTAGATAAATGTGATTTTGAGTCTGACAGATATATAGCCAAGTCTGGCTTGGAAGAGAAGAGGAAGTAGCAGATGGAATTTTACACTAGTATTCACAGCAGGTGGGAAACAGGTAATAGCAAACAGATGGGTCTCATAATACAGAGACCACCAGCATCATGCTTTCCAGTGCTTTCTTCCCCCAAACCGTTAAGATTCAATTCAGTTCAGTGCAAAAATCCTATTGAGCACAAACTGTGTAAAAAGTATAATAATGCTTGTCAGGTATAATGCTAGGAATCACAGAGGGCAAATGTAAACATAAAACTGTTTCAGTACTCAAGCTCTGTACTGAAGCTCAAGAAAAATAGGAAAGAGTAGACAAGTATACAAATAATGCGAAAGAATACAAGTAAATGCTACCAGAGAAACATAAACAAAGCATTCCTGGAGAAGGTGGCATTTAGGATGAATCTGGTCTATGGGTGTAAAGAGGCCAGAAGAGTAAAAGGCAATATTCATGATAAACGAAGACTCAGAGCCAGGTAAATGTGGGGAAGGTTTTGTGTAATTGTGAATGGACAATACAGCTAGAGTCAAGCACGCACATGTCATGGAGAAGCATAGATAAGGTTGGAGAGGACCCTAAATAACACTCTGTGACCAGCACCAAGTCTTTTAAACCTATTTCCATCTCTTCACTTCTAAAATGAGCTACTGGTTTAGGAGGTGCTGTAAATGTTAATGTTTGGAGCACATTAAGTATGAAATAGTAAGGGGCCATCTCATCGTGATACCAACAAGAGGCTGGAAATGTGGGGCTACAGTTTGAAAGTGAATTTGGGTTTGGAGAAGTAGATTTTGAAGACGTTTTTTATACCTATATTTCAAACTGTGGCATAATATTTCAAACTAAGAGGAAAGAGGTAAACCGAACCTTAGCAGCCCCCTGCTTCTGGAAGGGATAGGGGGTGCAGAGACTAAGAGAACTGACATGTATCGAGTGTTATTACATGTCAGGCCCCAATCAAGCAAGGTAGACAGCACCCGTTATAATGCAGTGGATATGTGGTCAATATGTAGTGGTGGCCAATATTCATTTTCCAGGGAGTTTTCCCTAGAGGCAATAGAGCACGGTGGTTGAAGGTGTGCTCTCTAAAGATGGAGAGGCCAGGGTTTAAAGTCCTCCTGTAAGGCCTTAGGCAGCCCAGCCTCTGAGCCAGCTGTCTCTCCTGGAACACAAGATCAGTGGCAGTCACCATCTCCAGCACCTGGTTGTTAAGAGGCGTCAAGGAGACAATGTACCTAAAGATGCTACATTGGCCCTTAGTAAATGTTCGCCATTGTTATTTAAAGAAAAAGAAAGGGATAATACAGTGGCTTAGGGTAAAAACAAAAGAACAGATCTTATGGCTATTTTGCTTAACAATGGGGGAGATTTGAGCATTTTTATAGAGAATGGCTAGAAAAGTGAGGCTAAATTCAGTTTAAAATGAGCTTCCAGGATTAAGCGGGTTTTGCTTACTTTTGCAATTATTGCACAATTTGAGTATTTTACTCTTCTAGCTCATGGCGCTTACTCTCTCTTTTTATTAATCACAAATCTGCTTTATGTAGACTTTCAAAAGCAGTGACTATTCTCTACAAAAAAAAAAAAACAAAAAAAAACTATAGACACACTAAACAAATCTATCAAAAGTTTGGAAGGAAAGCAAAAGGAGAACTGTGCCATTTCAAAGTTTTGCTGGTTCAGTGTCTTAAAGGCCTAGGTTGTATCTGACACTTGGGGATATAACTTTGTCTGACCTTTTATTTACTGCTGATTAGCACCTAGGCTTTATAAAGTAACAACTTGTAGAAAACTGAAAAGATGCAAGTGATTTTTGTCTATAGCAGGGGCAATTGGTTTCTGCCTAAAACAGACAGATAACCCCGAAGATTATGCTTTGATTGTCATGTAGCACACTAATCAGTTTACTTTTCATTGAGATATATTCGCACACCATACAACTCATCCGAAGTGTACAGTCAATTGCTCACAGCCCATTCATCCCCAAGATCAAGTTTAGAACATTTTAATTCCTCCAGGAAAAGAAATTAAAAGAAGAAAGAAAACCCCAAACATCCCAAACCCCATATTCCTCCTCCCTACCCCATTTATTGACCCCTAGTATTGGTGTGGTACATTTGTTACTGCTAAAAATATTAACATATTACTGTTAACTGTATCCATATAGCTTGCAATGGGTATATTTTTCTTCACATACTCCTCTATTAAGTCCTTGTAATAGTATTGTTCATTTGTTCTAGTTCACGAAAGAACCTTTTTATATTTGTGTAGGGAATCGCAGTTACCATCCACCACAAGATCCAGTGCGTTGTACATCCCTATGTGTCATCAGTTCTGAATCTAACCGAGCTATCATATTCCAGCATGCTCTCTTTTACTGATATGGGTCCTTTTCGTGTTGCTTTGTATCAGCTTTGCCACCTTACTGGCTTCCTCATTAATAAATTAACTCTTTCTCATATGCTCACCATATACTTGTATGAGTTACATTTGCAAAACTTTTACAAAAATTTACTTCGACATACATACATAGCTAGCTAGAATGATATCTTTTTAATGATAGGAATTTGACCTTACAGTATTGAAGGAAGTGGTTAAAAGGTAAGGGGCCTGGGGGTGCAAGGATAGTTCAGTGGTAGAATTCTCACCTGCCATGTGGGAGACCTGGGTTTGATTCCTGGTCCATGCACTTCCCCCAAAAAAACATACAAAAGCAAGCAAACAAAAAATTCAACAAATGGTGCTGCAATGACAGGTATTCACATGGAAAAATAATAAAATGTGACTCTACCATACAGCATAAAAAAAAAAAAGATAAGGGGTCTATGTAAGGGTATAAAGTCGTTGCTTTCGTGTCTAGTGCTGGTGCCTGAATCTCACAGGCAACTGGGAAAAGAAGATGGATGTGAAGCAGAAGGCATAAAGACAAGCTAAATGAAGGAGAAGCTGGTGCCTTCCATCATGGAGCTAAATATGCATCTGGTTCAGGAGTCAGGGAAGCTGATCCAGCAGGAGGGTCTGGCAGGAGCCCAGCTACTGTTCCTTGTGAATAAGGAGAACTCAGATAAGTAACAACATGTGTGAGTTCCAAAGTGCCTGATGCCCTATACCCACCTTCCAAGCACAAAAAAAAAGCACAAGATGGCTACAGCTTCACTTCCCCTTCTAAATCTTGGGCAAAATGTCTCTTTAGGTCTATTCTAACCCAGAAATCTGAAGAGAAGTGAATTCTAAAAATGAGCCTCAACTTTGTTAAGTTGACACAATACAAATCTATCACACATTATTCAACATAAGGTTTGGTGGGGGAGGGGGGGTCATAGATTCCCCCAAAGCTTCTTGATGGAAACCCTAGGGGTTTATGAACCCTTAGTTATTTAAAATCTCTTTTCTACTTGGATAAGAGATCTCACATCTTCCATGCGGTAGACCCAGGTTCGAATCCCGGACCGTGCACCGCCCCCCCCCCCAAAAAAATGATCTCAGTAACTCAATTATGAAAACATGCTTTGTAAATTTAGGCCTTTTAGCATCAATGAGTTATTCTTGCATTATAGTGCAAGAAGAACTCGTAGGCATTATCGGTGAAATTCTAATTTTCTCTTTAGCCCAAGGAGAAAGTTCTGAGAAGTTTGCCAGTCTTCTCTAGAGTACTAAGGAGTCACATGTTTACCAATTTTTTTAAATGTAAGTTTTGTCTTTCCAAATGTTTCAAGTAAATGCACATATTATTAGAAATTTATTTTTGCCATCTACTACCGAGAGTCACTATTAATGACATAAAATAAATCAGTATTTTGCTTTGAAATCAATGCTTCTGATGTTTCTAGGCCATAGAATTGTGTGAAGAGATTGCTATCATTTTGTATTTTTATATCTATTGAGCATTGGGTCCCCCTTCATTCCTACCCTTGCCTTTTGATTTTGCCCTGATGAATCTTCTGAGCAATACGACACCTATTAATTAAATCGTCTCTTGATCTTTCGACAAATCTTTAACTCCATAAAAAGGGGGCAGCTCCTGCCCATCTGCTCACTGCCACAATGGAGATGCCTTCTATTATACAGTTAGATAATAACAGCGAGATGTTGCGGATTTTCACTCAGTGCAGCTTTATTGCCATGGGAACTTCGTCAACTCTCCTTTCCAAGACCTACTTTCCTAGAGAAGTTGCTTCATGGAATTTCACTGAACATTTTTTTTTTCATTTTCAGACTGCTGTAAAACTCTTACATCTTATAATAGAAGATGATGATACAAAATTTCATGTACATAAATACAAACTAAAAAATCTATCTTTTCATCCATTTTCAAATTTTTACCTGGGCTTTCCATACTTCCTGGTATTACAAGGAAAGATTATCATAGAGACACACAAAAAATAGCATTTGATGGAAATATGACATGAGGAAAGAAAGTTATTGTAGATTTAAAAAAAAAAATCCGTTCATTCAAAGACTATTTCCACTGGGAAAATAATTCTTATAACTTACATAATTTAGTTACAAAGTAGACAAGGTGCTTAGCTTCTGGCTTCAGGCTGCATGCATCTTATCTATAAAATTGTACTTGTAATGTCTTAGCTGTTATGTAAGAAGACACAATTTTAGTTATTAGTCTTGTGGCCTTAGGCATAGCATAGTGCCTGACATTAGGCAAGACTCAATAAGCGCCTGCCAAATGGGAACCAACGGAATAAATTAATGAATACATAAATTAACAGTGCTGTATTTGTCTTTTTGGCAGCCCTCTAATTTCTAACATCAGTTAGCATGCAGACTCTTCAAACATTTTCCCTAGTTTGAGACATGCACTCTAACACAGCATGCTCTTGGCGTTGAGATGCTTTGCCACCAGGTATCTGAGGCCAGAAAGTCTATAGAAGTTCACCAATGATCCAGGAGTTCTGGACAGTCATCAAAAAGACATCACTATCTATAGAAAGCCAAAGTCATATTGTTGTCATCATTGATGATTCTAACCTCACTTAGTCCTGCTCTTTGTTGCTTCACCCTGAAAAACTATAAAGTTCTATATTGAGAACCAACCATCCCACACATCTTAAAAACTCTTTAAGTATCTACTCATCCACTTTTCCACTTTCTCACATTAAAATGATTTACTCTGGGCGGGCCACGGTGGCTCAGCAGGTAAGAATGCTTGCCTGTCATGCCCGAGGACCCGGGTTCGATTCCCGGTGCCTGCCCATGTGAAAAAAAAAAAAATGATTTACTCTAATACATCCAAGCACCTAGAGTTACTTTCAGCATTGGTTTCTGCTTTACCTACTCTGAAATATTCTCCAGTACTCTGCTAATCTCATGACTTCTATACAGGCCTAACTAGAGAGTCAAGACTAAATCAACCCCACCAAATTGGGAAGGCACAAGATTTGTCCTGTGTATATTGCCCTTCCTCTGCACTCCCATCCCTCTGTGCTTTCTGATTCCTATCAAGCAATAAAAATTATTAATTGGATATATAGTTATCATTTAAAAATATTTATCTGATAATGTCCCTCCCCTCCTGTATTAGTCAGAGTTCTCTAGAGAAACAGAGCCAAGAAGAGATATTTGTGAATACAAGATTTATAAAAGTGTCTCACATGACTGTGGGGATGTAAGAGTCCAAAATCTGTAGGGCAGGCCACGAGCTGGCAGCTCCAATGAAGACCCTCAAGGAACTCCCCAGGGGAGGCTGGTTGAAGTAGAGAGAGATTCTCTCTTCTGAATTCTCCTTAAAAGTCTTGAGGTAATGGGCAGGCCATGGTGGCTCAGCAAGCAGAGTTCTCGCCTGCCATGCCAGAGACCCAGGTTTGATTCCTGGTGCCTGCCCAGGTCCCCCACAGGAAAAGTCTTGGGAGCAATTAGATTAAGTGTCACTCATTGCAAAAGACCCTCCCCTTAGCCAACTGCCGATGTAATAAGCCATGGATGCAACCAATGTGCTCATGGTTAAGTCCATGAAATATCCTCACAGCAACAGATAGGCCAGTGCTTGCTTGACCAAACAATTGGATACTGTCACCTGGCCAAGTTGATACATGAACCTGACCATCACACCTCCCATTCCCACTTAACTTTCAAGAGCTTCCCATTCATCTCTTAAAATAAAGGCCAAACCCTTAACATAACCTCCTCTATGCCTCATGCATAGCTCTCCTACCTCATGCCTCCTCGTTTCTGCCATCCATCCTCAATGGCCATCTTTCAGGTCCTGGAAGGGACCATATTCACTTCTGCCACAAGGAGGGTCTTTGAATATACTGTTCTTTAGGCCATAATGGTTTTTTACCCTTCTCTTGACCTAATTGACTCCTGTTTATACTTCAGCAGACAGCTCAGTGATCACTTCATCGAAGAACTTTCCGAAGACCTGAGCCTAGATGAGGTCATGTACATTTTTAATTTTTTAAAAATTATTTATTTATTTTCATGCATATTTTTTAAGTCCAGATTTCTCCTGTTCATGGCTCTATAATCAAACACTCATTTAGGGGTACTTGATCAATGACTGTCTCCTCAACTAGAATCTAAGCTCTATGAGATAGGGAACCATGTCTATATTTTTAGTGTAACCCTAGTGCCTATGACAGTGCCTGGTACATAAATAAACTTTTCTCAAATAAATGTTGCTGAAATGTTTTCATGCGAAGAAGTAAATAATTGCCAACTGCTTGATGTCTTTCATTCCCAGTGGTATTTCGAATTTGAATAGAAATAGTGCTTTCATGGAGGAATGTTCCTGGCTGGGAGTGGTGGGACTTCTCCCTGTTCCTGGAATTATACCACACATGGCTTCTCTACCTGTAAGTCCAGGCCTCAGAATCACCATTCTGTTCACTCTATGTCCTGCTTCCATTTTATCGGAACTGAAAAACATATTTGGTGTCATTAGCATCCTTTTGTAGAAGTAATTATCTCTCATCCATCTTTCCTCTGCAATATTTATAACATAAGCCTGATTGCAATGCTTCTGTGATGTCTGCCACTGAAGGACACTTTTCTCTGTAAATGAGATTGTAATTATGTGTTAGAATGTAATCTTCATTAATTCAATGGTTCTTTTTATAATCTTTTTCTGATATTTGTAATGGGTTTAAGAGTAGTATGTTTTCTTCTGTGTCCTTACTTTGCCTTATACATATAAACCGTATTCTTTGTGCAAGTGTTTGCAGTCTACACAATGCTGTCCTGTCTTTGAGTAATTATATCTGGAAAACTGCCAGTAATTATCTTCTTAAAGTAATGGCAAATTCTTCCCTAGTATTTACAGACAGATGACAATTAAATTGAGGCCCTGATACAGTAAGAGCACAATTTAACAAATTTACTTGGTGGCAGCATTTTTATTTAAATTTTCCATAATTACCCATGTGGAAAATTTTCTTCAGAATGATAGATTTATGCTACAAATGAGCTGTTTGAAAATTTTTTCAATGAGGCATCCGATTAAGGGACAGTTGTGCCAAATAAATCATACCATTTGCTTGTAGAATCAGCATTATTTTAAATTTTGTTATTTGATTTAATATGTCAACCCAATGAAAACTGGATTTTTGGTGTCCCAGGTACAGCTAAGTCCCTCCGCTCACTCTTTTCTGGTGGGGTGAGGGACTAGATTTGGATAAATATGACCACCATCAGCAGGTGAGCTGTGAGCGCATAATGGATCAACACAAAGTTACTTCAAGAAACACCCAAAATCAAAATGGGTCCCTGGACTCAAAGATTGTCATTGGCCTAATTAATGGTCCCAATATAATATATAAGAAAGGAGTTATTTAGCTATGAAGGCATTAGAAAAAGGAGAGCCCCAGGCAAGCACCGGCAATTTACATCTAAGCATTAATCTACAAAGAGAATGTCAGGACAACTCAGATCTTGGTCCCGTCTGTTTGGTGACCAAATCTCAAATGTGGGGATGTCTACTAGATTTTTGTGTTTCAAGAATACATAAAATTTTGGCATCCCCTAACACTTATGCCTGGGAAAAGAATGTGCTGGTCAGGCTAAGGTGATTGCCCATTCAAACGGGGTGTTCAAATTTTCATTTTAGTAATTAAAGATTGCTTTGGTATATATATATACTATATATATGTAACTTATATATATAAGTTTTTGTGAGGTTTGCTAGAGTAAGAAGGAGATACTACAACTGGTTTAACTTTGGAATATGGACAAGATTAAATTTGTCACATGTAAGATTGCTAGCCAGGCCCTAAGCAGTGGTGAATTTACCAAGGCAAAACTTCACCCTATGGGCACATCTCTGCTCCCAAAGGAGCCAGCTCACCCTTCCAAGATAGCATACATCTCTCTCACTCATTTTAGACAGCACTCATATCTCTTATTTATTTATTTTCTTCTTTCTCTGGTTTCTTTAAGGAGATAGAGATCTAGTAGAAGAAAATATGGTCTTTGGAATCAAAGAATATTTGATTCCATGTTGGAATACTCTTTCTTTCATGTTAAGTGACATTCAGGAAGTAAAAATTTTTCCTAATTTCAATTTCCTCATATTATAAAACTGGAAATACTACTTATCTTGTGCTTTGTTTTTAAAATTAGGTTAAACACTATTTTAAAATGTCATCCTAACCTGGGGCTGACATATGGTGCCTTCAATAATTTATCTGATTGGGTTTCAGCTTCCTCTTAAGAATAAAGTTGACAGTTACAACAAATTTTTTTTTTTTTTTTGGTTTTTCAAGGTGTGATTGCCTACTTGGATTCATAGAGTCCGACTGATTCGATTTTTCTGGGAAAAAAAATGAAATGAGTATGCATATTTGGTCATCGGGTATCTCCTCATGTCTAGACTTAGAAAATTAGGTCTTTTTGGTGTCTGTGACACCACAGTATACACAAGTATCTAAAGAGCTTCAGAGTTGGGGCATGTGCTGGGAATCTCCTGACACTCTGTGCACATGAAAAACATGAAGAAAAACAGGGATGATTACATGCCTACATTCAATTCCAGAATATGGTTTTTGAATAAACTTTTGTCACCTATTTCACATACTAATCTCTTAGATCCAGTCTTTTTCTAGCTCTGTTCTCTGAGTAACCATTTATCAGATCAATATCCTTATAGATATCTGCCTTTCAGGCTTTTAAGTCCCCTCTTAACATATAACCCCACGACTGGTAAAGACTCACTCATTTCCATTTAGTGTAATAGGCGAAGCCATAAAAAAGAACAATTCAAAGCTGCACATGAGAAAAGAAACGCTGATGAACTCAAAGTGTCCTTTCATGTGGGCACATATTTTTTAAGGTGGGGTGTTCAGTGTTGATGTTGGGAGACTCCACAAATGAGGTCTGTGGCTTCTATAATTATGAAAGATTTCATTATAAACCAATGGGTGCTTTCCTAGCTAAATCTGTCACAGAAAACTGTCGCCAGCTAAATGACCAATTTAAAGGTCACTGGAAATGCTAACATTATTAAGCAATCGTAGTTGAAGAAAGACATTCAGGCACGGTGGAACAACCGTTGGAGGCGGAAAACAATGTTTACGGATAGTTCCTCTACTTCTTCCCCAAGAGTTTCTTGGGCTTCCTCCTTTTTCAGAATAGAGTTTTATGGCTTCACATCATCTGCAAGGAAGGAATTTGGGTTTTTCAGTGTCAAAACATCCTTGAAACTTAGGGTTTAAAATTTCCTAATTGGGGCTCTAGGGAACTTGCAAGGGAGAATGGCAGATTTCTCATTATCTTAATGGTTTCCCTGAGCTACTGGACATGGTCCTCATTACAGCTTGTAATCTCTGGGGACTGTGCAGGTGCCTTAGTGAAGCCCAGGAGGACTGGGAGAAAGTGATGTCTGGAACACACCCAGAAGCAGAACACCAGCTGTCCACTGTGCTCCCTATGTACATACTTACAGTTCTTAACATTAATTAAAGCAGAGTAGTGTGTGTACCATATCAAACCATCAAGCCATTGAGTGTGTCTACTGAACATGAGGGGGCCTGGTTTTCAAAATGTACGTGGTGATGATCCTTAGCTAATAAAGAATAAATGATCTTTCATTCAAACTCTCACACCTGCTCATGCTGTCTCTAGGATCTCACTCTCACTTCACAATGTTGCTACTCTGTTCTTTAGTTTTACTACTTCCCCATCTCTGTGTAGAGTGACTCCATGTGTTATCTTTGTATAGGTGTATGTTTATGAATTTACACACACACACATTTATATAGAAACATAATTCTTCATATTTGCAGTATGGATGCCAGGGCAATTCTCTTCTGAGTATAATTTCATAGATCTCCCAAACTTAACTCAACATTTGTTCCCTATCAAATCTTTTCCTCTTGTGTTTCAGTTCTCAATGTAGGACAGAATCATTCACCCATCATGTTTCCCTTCATTGCCCATTCACTCTCCAAATTTCTTTCCTGACCACCTTACTGTTCCCCAAGGCATTTTCTATACCCAGTTCATTCCTTTCTGAGCATTTATCATTGATTTATATGGGTGAGTCCATTTCTTTTTATGCTTTTTTTTCTTTTGCCTCTTTACCTAGAACATAATCCCCATGAAGGTAGAGATCTTTTCTCTTTGCTGTAGACCTAGAACAGTGCCTGGAACATAGTAGGTGCTCAATAAATGTTTATTAAATAAATAAATCAGTCAATGACTATCCTATTGATTCTATTTCCCCAATATCTTGCTAATCACCATTTTTATTCCTGATGCTACTACCCTACTTAGAGACAGCATGATTTCTCATCTGGGTGGCTACAATAGGCTCCCAGTTACTCTCCCTGCTGTCACTCTCACCCACCTCCAAACCATTTTCTACCTAGTATCCCGGGGTCTTTCTAAGCTGCAAATTGGCTCCTGTCATTGACCTGCTTGAAACGCTTCAGTAGATCCCATCACAGTCATTTATTTTTTTTTTTTTTTACTTTTTGAAGACTATTATGTATTCAGATTTTATCAATGCTAACATTTAACTATCACACTTTTCTGTACTAATATGCCACATCGAACACAAAAATTCATTTTATGGGTTAAGGTACACAGTACCTATATATATATATATATGTATTTTTACAATGAATGGCTTTTAGTATAATCACATATTTGTACATTCATCACCACAGTCAATTTAGAACATTTTCACTACTCCAAAAAGAAAAAAAACATACCCCATAGCAGTCACTTCTCCTCAATCCATTCCTATATTTGTACTATTAACCACAGTCCACCATCTACAAGGTCCACTATGTTATACAACCCCATGTTTTATTTTCTAACCCTCCTTCTAATAACATTCACAACCTCAAACTTCCACTTTCAACCCCAGACACAAACATAATTCAGCGCCATTAATTATACTCACAATAACATGCTACCATCAGCACTATCCATTTCCAAACATATACAATCAACCTAAATAGAAATTTTGCACATATTAAACATCAGCTCCACATTCTCTACCACCATTCTATCCCCTGGTAACCCATATTCTAGATTCTAACTTCATAAATTTGTTTATTATAATTAATTCATATCAGTGAGATCTTAAAATAGTTGTCTTATGTGCCTGGCTTATTTCATTCTCAAAAATGTCCTCAAGGTTAATCAATGTTGCATGCATCAGAACTTCATTCCTTCTTAAAGCTGAATAAAATTCTGTTGTATGTGTACACTACACCACATCGTATTTATCCATTCTTCTGTTGAGGGACAACTTGGGTTGTTTCCATCTTTTGGCAATTGTAAGTAATGCCGCTATGAACATCAGTGTGCAAATGTCTGTTGGTGTCCCTGCTTTCAGTTCTTCTGAGTGTATACCTAGTAGCAGGATTGCTGGATCATATGACAATTCTATACTTAGCTTTCTGAGGAACCACCAAACTGTATTCCGCAGTGGCTATACCATTTTACACTCTCACCAGCAGTGAATGAATGATTCTATTTCTCCACATCCTCTCCAACACTTGTAGTTTTCTATTTTTTTAATAATGGCAATTCTCGTAGGTGTGAAATGATATCTCATTGTAGCTTTGATTTGAATTTCTTTAATAGCTGGTGATTTTGGGCATCTTTTCATGTGCTTTTTAGCCATTTACATTTCCTTTTTTGGAAAAATGTCTATTCAAGATTTTTGCCCGTTTTTTAATTTTGTTGTTTATCTTTTTATTGTTGAGTTGTAAGATTTCTTTATATATTCCAGACATTAAACCCTAATTAGTTATGTGATTTCCAAATATTTTCTCATATTGAGTAAGTTGCTTTCCATTTTCTTGAAAATGTCCTTTGAAGCACAAAAGTTTTTAATTTTGATGAGGTTCTATTTTTTTTTTTTTTTGGTGGCTTGTGCTTTGGAGGTAAAGTCCAAGATACTGTTACCTAACAAGATCTTGAAGATGCTTCCTTACATTTTCTTCTAGGGGTTTTATGGTCCTGGGCCTTATATTTAAGTCTTTGGTTTCATTTTGAGTTAATGTTTTAATGAGGTGTGAGATAGGACCTTATTCTTTCATTCTTTTGCATATGGATACCCAGTTCTCCTACCACCATTTGTTGAAGAGATTATTCTGTTCCAGTTAAGTGAAACTGACCCCCTTGTTAAATATCAATTGGCCACATATGTGAGGATCTATTTCTGAACTTTCAATTCGATTCCATTGGTCAATATATCTTTCTGCCAGTACTATGCTGTTTTGATCACTGTAATTTGGTAATAAATTTTAAAGTCAGGCATCAAGGGATTGAGAAAACCTTCTCGACCAAAAGGGGGAAGAGTGAAATGAGACAAAGTGTCAATGGCTGAGAGATTCCAAACAGTCGAGAGGTTATCCTGGAGGTTATTCTTATGCATTAAGTAGATATCACCTTGTTATCCAAGATGTAATGGAGAGGCTGGAGGGAACTGCCTGAAAACGTAGAGCTGTGTTCCAGTAGCCATGTTTCTTCATGATGATTATATAATGATATAGCTTTCACAATGTGACCGTGTGATTGTGAAAATCTTGTGTCTGATGCTCCTTTTATCTACCTTGTCAACAGATGAGAGGAACATATGGAATAAAAATAAATAACAGGGGGAACAAATGTTAAAATAGATTTAGTTTGAAATGCTAGTGATCAATGAAAGGGATCAA
>PVIY010004279.1:61991-104757 GCA_004026745.1 Myrmecophaga tridactyla
CCTGTAAAAAATTTTTTTTTCTGTTTGTTATATTTTTCTGTTGTCTTTTTATTTCTTTTTCTGAATTGATGCTAATGTTCTGGGAAATGATCATGATGATGAATATGCAACTATGTGATGATATTGTGAATTGCTGAGTGTATGTGTTGGGAATGTTTGTGTTTCTTGTAATTTTTTTTAATTAATAAAAAATTAAAAAAATATTTTAAAGTCAGGAAGTGTGAGTTCTCCAACTTTATTCTTCTTTGTTAAAATGTTTTTAGCTATTTGGGACCCCTCACACCTCCAACTAAATTTAATAATTGGCTTTTTCATTTCTACAAAGCAGGATTTTGGAATTGTAATTGGATTGCATTGAATCTGCAGATCAATTTGAGTAGAACTGATCTGTTAATGATATTTAGTTTCCACTCCATGAATGTGGGATGTCCGTCCTTTTTTAGGTCTTCTTTGATTTGTTTCAGCAATATTTTGTAATTTTGGGGGGTACAAGTTCTTTACATCCTTGATTAAATTCCTAGATATTTGATTCTTTTAGCTGTTTTGAAAATGGAATTTTTTTCTTGATTTCTTCCCCAGCTTGCTCATTACTGGTTGTGCCAATTTGAAGCTATTATGTACCTCAGAAAAGCCACGCCCTTTAATCATTACTCATTATTGCTGGGTAGGATCTTTTTTATTGTTTCCATGGAGATGCGGCTCACACAATTGTGGGTGGTAACTTTTTTTTTCTTTGTTTGCTGGAAGGTGGGGGTCACATTTAATTGTTTTTCCATGTGAGTATCCCTCTATTGCAGCACCATTTGTTGTATTTTTTGTTTCGTTTGGTTTTCATTTGTTGTTTGTTTGTTTGGGAAGTACGTGGGCTGGGAATCGAACCCAGGTGTCCCATATGGCAAGTGAGAATTCTACCACTTAACTACCTTCACACCCCCAGGTGGTAACATTTGGTTAGGTGATTTCCATAGAGACATGTCTCCCGCCATTCAAGGTGGGGTTGCTTACTGGAGCCCTTTAAGAGGCAACCATTTTAGAAAAAACTGGAGAGCTGCCAGAACTGAGAGTCAACAGGACAGAAAAAGCCCCAGGGAAGCCATCAAAGAAGCCTGGAGAGAAAGCTAGCAGATGTCACCGCGTGCCTTTCCAGCTGTAAGAGAAATCCCGAATATCATGAGACTTCTTGAACCAAGGTGCAGGAATGCATGACAGACAATGGAGAATGTTGTGATAAGGGTCTGTTTTCTGAAGTCAGAATCAGGCCAGGCCAAGGACATGGATTACTGAAGGCAGTGTTGGTGACTTGGCAGCAAAGACTGTTTTGTGCGTGACTAGTCTCAAGGAAATTGGGAGGGGTGCTTTCAATAAACCTTGTGCAAAATGTTCCCCAAAATAAGAACCGATAAGTTCCCAGACTTTGTGTCTATAAGACAAAAACCTAAGATCATTGTTTTGCCTAAGGCCATTACTCATGAGAAAGTCAGGCATTGCCTGTATGAATAAAAGCCTGGTCTCTGAAGCACTCAAGGCTGTTCTAACAAGAGAGCAGTCCCCTGTTCACCCATATCCTCTTGTGTTTGGATATTTCTTTCACTGCAAGTGAGTGTGACAGTGTAACCCCTGACCCCAAGATATCCTTTTCTGAATGCCTTAATTTGGACATTTTTATAGGCTTGCTTTGATTTTGACATTTTCACAGCCTTAGAACTGTGAATTTGCAACTTAATAAATTCTCCTCTTTAAAAGCCATTCCATTTCTGGTATATCACATTCTGGCTGTTTACAAACTAAAGACTAGTTTATAGAAACACTATACTGATTTTTGCATGCTGATCTTGTATGCTGCCCCTTTGCTGAGCACTTTTATTAGCTCTAGTAGCTTTGCTGTAAAGTTTTTGGGAGTTTCTGTATATAGGATCTGTCATTAGCAAATAGCAGAACTTTTACTTCTTCCTTTCCAATTTGGATAACTTTTATTTCTTTTCTTGCCTAAATGCTCTAGCTAGAACTTCTGGCACAATGTTGAATAAGAGTGGTGGCATAGACATCCTTATCTGGTTGCAGATTTAGATGGAAAGCTTTCAGTCTTTTACCATTGAGTACAATGTTAGCTTTGGTTTTATATATATATATATATACACTTTATCATGTTGATGAAGTTTCCTTCTGTTCCTATATTTTGAAATGTTTTAAAGAAAGTATGCTGCCCAACGTTTATAGCAGCATTATTTACAATTGCAAAGAGATGGAAACAGCCAAAATGTCCATCAACAGACCAGTGGCTAAACAAACTATGATATATACATATGATGGAATATTATGCAGCTGTAAAACAGAATAAAGTTATGAAGCATGTAACAACATGAATGGACCTTAAGGACATTATGCTGAGTGAGATTAGCCAGAAATGAAAGGACAAATACTGTACAGTCTCACCAATATGAACTGACATTAGTGAATAAACTTGGAGAATTTCATTGGTAACAGAGACCAACAGGAGATAGAAATAGGATAAGATATTGGGTAATTGGAGCTGAAAGGATACAGATTGTGCAACAGGACTGATTGTAAAAACTCAGAAACGGATAGCACAATACTACCTAACTGTAATACAATTATGTTAAAACACTGAATGAAGCTGAATGTAAGAGTAATAGAGGGAGGAGGGTGGGGGCACAAATGAAATCAGAAAGAAAGATAGACGATAAAGACTGAAATGGTAAAATCTAGGAATGCCTAGAGTGTATAATGATAGTGACTAAATGTACAAATTTTAAAATTTGTTTTTGCATGAGGAAGAACATAGGAATGCCATTACTGCAGGGTGTTGAAAATTGATAGTAATTAATATTTTAAAATTTTAACTTATGTGTGAGACTAAAGCAAAAAATGTTTATTTGGTACAAAATTTATATTTTGACTAGTGGAGTTCCAATATAACTTATGTGGAGAGTTAAATTGAACACCATAAGTACATGGAACCTTGAGTAGGGCATGAGATTTTGGTTTGTCCAGAGTGATGCCCCGATAAATCCCAGAGTGTTTTGAACAGTGAGTGAAAAAGTATTTGCAAAGTCCCCTTTGGGGAATGGTAAGAAAGGGGGAAAATTCAACTTCCCCAAGTTGAATTCTTGATATTTTCACAAGCAGTACAGACAACAAAAGCAATAGGTTGAGCCCCCAGTCTTGGGGTTTGTTCATATGAAACTTAACCCCACAAAGGATAGGTCAAGCCTACTTAAAATTAGGCCTAAGAGTCACCCCCAAGAGAACCTCTTTCGTTGCTCAGATGTGGCCTCTCTCTCCAGCCAACACAACAAGCAAACTCACTGCCCTCCCCCTGTCTATATGCGACATGACTCCCAGGGGTGTGGACCTTCCTGGCAACGTGTGACAGAAATCCTAGAATGAACTGAGACTCAGCATCAAGGGATTGAGAAAACCTTCTCAACCAAAAGGGGGAAGAGAGAAATAAGACAAAGCGTCAATAGCTGAGAGATTCCAGAGTCGAGAGGTTACCCTGGAGGTTATTCTTACGCATTAAATAGATATCACCCTGTTAGTCAAGATGTAATGGAGGGGCTGGAGGGAACTGCCTGAAAATGTAAAGCTGTGTTTCAGTCAGTAGCCATGTTTCTTGAAGATGATTGCATAATGATAACTTTCACAATGTGATTGTGTGATTGTGAAAACCTTGTGTCTGATGCTCCTTTTTATCTATCTTATCAACATACAATAAACATAAGATCTTATCAACTCATATCAATATATGAGTAAAACATATGGAATAAAAATAAATAATAGGGGGAACAAATGTTAAAATAAATTTAGTTTGAAATGCTAGTGATCAATGAAAGGGAGGGGTAAGGGGTATCATATGTATGAATTTTTTTCTGTTGTCTTTTTATTTCTTTTTCTGAATTGATGCAAATGTTCTAAGAAATGATCATGATGATGAATATGCAACTATGTGATGATATTGTGAATTACTGATTATATATATAGAATGGAATGATCATATGTTATGAATGTTTGTGTTTCTTGTCATATTTTTTAAAAATTTAAAAATTAAAAAAAGAAAGGATGCTGCATTTTGTCAATTGCCTTTTCTGCATCAATTGAGATGATCATGTGGTTTTTCCCTTCAATTTGCTAATGCAGTGTATTACATTAATGATTTTCTTGCATTGAATCATCCTAGCATACCTGAGATAAAATCCGTTTGATCGTGGTGTATTATTGTTTTAATGTGATGCTAGATTCCATTTCCAAGTATTTTGCTGGGAATTTTTGCATCTATATTCATTAGAGAAATTAGTCTGTATTTTACTTTTCTTGAACTATCTTTATCAGGCTTTGGTATTAGGGTGATGTTGGCTTCATAGAATGAGTTAGGTAGTGTTAGTGTTACCTTCTGTTCAATATTTTGGAGGAGTTTGAGTAGAATTGTTATCACTACTTCTTGGAGTGATTGGTAGAATTCACTTGTGAGAACATCTGGTCTAGGCTTTTCTTTTGGGGGAAATTTTTGATGAGTGATTCAAATTCTTTACTTGAAATTGGTCTGTTGAGATCTTCTATTTATCTAGAGTTAGTGTAGGTTGTTTGCGTGTTTCTAGGAATTTGTCCATTTCATCTAAGTTATCTAATTTTGGAGCATGCAGTTGTTTATATTATCCTCTTATTTCTGTGGGGTCAGTAATTATGACTCCCTCTCATTTCTGATTTTATTTATTTGTATCTTCTTTCTTTTATTCTTTGTCAGTCTAGCTAAGAGTCTGTCAATTTTATTGATCTTCTCAGAAACAACTTTTGGTTTTGTTGATTCGTTCTATTGTTTTTTATTCTCAATTTCATTTATTTCTGCTCTAATCTTTATTATTTCTTTCCTTCTGCTTGTTTGAAATTAGTTTGCTGTTCTTTTTCTCATTCCCCCAAGTATGCATTTTACCTCTTTCTTCTTTTTTTTTTAAAATTCTAATCAACATTAAATTCTGTTACTTAGCTTGCCTCATGGTTCCTCAGTGTGGAGGAATCTGTTTATTTTATATATGTTTTTGCCTCCTTCTCAGTGTTAGGCATTGTGCTAGGTGCTGGTGGGATAGCAGTACAGTGAGCAGTAAAACATTTTCCTTGTTCTCATAGAGCATAGTGCCTACTAGTAGAGGCAGCAGATTAAATAATCATAAGTATAAATAAATACAAATATATAAACATAAATATAATTTCTTACATTTAATTATGACTGGTGATCAATACTATGGACAGTGTCTACAAGATGTTTTGAGAGAGTCTGAGAGGGGGAACTAATTTAGATTGGTGGGGGAGAGGAGTCAGGGAAGATCTTTACCAGATTAAGAGGGAGAGGGTGAACACTATTGCAGCCTTGACACCAAATGCAGTGATTGAGACTGTATTTCTTCCTATTAATTCCCACTTCTAAGTTTACCTTCAGAAAGAGAGGCCCAGAGGGAATATAGAGGAGTTGTTCCCTGAACATTCCCCAGAAGTGTATCTGTGCAGTGCAAAGGGTGGACTCTGGCAGCCATGATGAAGCAGGATAGAAGAAGACAGCTGCAGGTGCTTGGTTTCCTATCTATGTCTGAAAGAGTTAACAGACAACAGCA
This sequence comes from Myrmecophaga tridactyla, assembly GCA_004026745.1. Lineage (NCBI taxonomy): Eukaryota > Metazoa > Chordata > Mammalia > Pilosa > Myrmecophagidae > Myrmecophaga > Myrmecophaga tridactyla. The sequence continues at coordinate 67,616 of PVIY010004279.1, forward strand.
AATCCCTGGTTTCCTATCCGTCTCTTAAAAGTTAATGAACAACTGCTAGTCCCTTGTTTTTTATCTAGCTCCAAAGGAAGTAATGCAAACTGCAAACTTCAGCTGTAAACTTCCTGGGGCAAAAATTTCTCCTCAAAGTCCCAAAACTTCCCCATACCTCCCAAACCATAAAATCATGGCCTGAAGCAAACTCTTAAGTAAGGACAGAAAGCCTGGGGTTGTGAAAATGCTTAAATATCTCCCCCAAAGCAAATTTTGAATACATGACAGGCTGACCACAGCATCAATAGTTATCTCTTCTTGAAACAATACTAGCCCTGTGTGCTGGTTTGAAACTGTTGTGTACCCCAAAAAAGCCATGCTCTTTAATCCTCATTCAATATCGCTGGATAGGTTCTTTTTTAAAAAAAAAAACTTATTTTATTTATTAAACATACCAACATGCAAACACAAACATTCTTACCATATGATCATTCCATTCTACATATATAATCAGTAATTCACAATATCATCACATAGTCGTATATTCATCATCATGATCATTTTCTTAGAACATTCGCATCAATTCAGAAAATAGAAATAAAAAGAAAGCAGAAAAAAATTCACACATCCCATACTCATTTTCACCTTTCTCCGGATATTGACTGATTTATCTTACAATTTCTTCTGTGGTCCACTGATTATTTAAGAGTGTTTTGTTTAACCTCGATATATTTGTGAATTTTGTGGTTCTCCACCTGTGATTCATTTCCAGCTTCAATCCATTATGGCCAGAAATAATGTTTTGTGTAATTTCATTTTTTTCTCAACTTATTGAGACTTATTTTGTGACCCAACATGTGGTCCATACTGCAGAGCACTTAGAAGAATGTATATCCTGCTGTTTGGGGGGTGCACCTCACGTTCTCTGTTTCCTTTTTGATCCTGTGTCTGGATGGGCTACCTGTTGATAAGAGTTGGGTACTGAAGTCATCTACTTTTATGGTAGAGCAGTCTATTTCTCCCTTCAGTTTTGCCTTATGTATTTTTGGGGACTATAGTTAGGTGAATAAATAGTAATGATTGTTATTTCTTCTTGGTAGCTTGCCACTTTTATGACTACATAATGTCCTTCTTTGTCTTTTATAACAGTTTTGCATTTAAAGTCTATTTTGTCCAATGTTAGTATAGCTGTCTCAGCTCTTTTGTGGTTACTGCTTGCATGGAATATCTTTTTCCAGTCTTTCACTTTCTACCTATTTGGGTCTTTGGGTCTAAAGTGAGTCTCTTGTGGACAGCTTATTGTTAGCTCATACTTTTTATCCATTCCACCATTTTTGTGTCTTTTGATTGGGAGTTAAGTCCATTCACATTCAGTGTTAATACTAAAGGCAGTACTTACTTCAACCATCTTATTTTTATTTATATATATATGTCATATCTTTTTTTTGTCTTATTTTTTACTCTTTTAGTTACTTTTACTGATAATATTAATTTCTACACCCTACTCTAAACCTCTCTCTCGTCTTTTCCTTTCAGCTTGCAGAACTCCTTTAGCATTTCTCATGGAGCAGATCTCTTGTTGATGGACACTCTCAGTTTCTGTTTATCTGTGAATATTTCAAACTCACCTTCATTTTGCCAGATAAAGAATTCTTGGCTAGCAAGTCTTCTCTTTGAGTATTTAAATTTATTATACCACTGCCTTCTCACCCCATGGTTTCTGGTGAGAAATCAGAACTTATTCTTAATGCAGTTCATTTGTATGTGACAAATTGCTTTTCTTCTGCTGTGTTCAAGAGTCTGCCTGTTTATGGCATTTGACATTCTGATGAGTATGTGTCTTAGAGTAGGTCTATTAGGATTTATTCTGTTTGAAGTACATTGTGCTTCCTATATCTGTGTATTGATGTCTTTCATAAGATTTGGGAAATTTTCAACCATTATTTCTCAAATATTTTTTTCTATCCCTTTTCCCTTTACTTCTCTTTCTGGGACATCCATGATGCCTATGTTTGTGTGCTCATGCTATCATTCAAATCCCTGAGTACCTACATAATTTTTTCCATTATTTTCTCTATCTGTTCTTCTGTCAGTATGATTTTGATTATCCTGTCTTTTAGTTAGCTGATTCTTTCTGCTGTCTTTTCAAATCTGCTGTTGTATGTCTCTAACTTATTTTTAACCTCTTCTATTGTGCCTTTCATGCCCATAATTCCTATGTCTCTTTTTACACTTTCAAATTATTCTTTTTTCTCTCCCAATGTCTACTTAATATACTTTATCTCTTTAACCATATTTCCTTCATCTTCTTGAACTGATTTATAAGATTTGTTTGAATATCTTGATTATTTGTTCCAAATTCTGTGTCTCCTCCCAAATTTTAATTTGTTCCTTTGACTAGACCATATTTTCCTGTTTCTTATCATGGTTTGTAATTTTTTGCTCATGTCTAGGCATCTAATTATCTTCATGAGTTTACTCTGAAAGTCAGCTTCTTTCTCTCACCTTGGGTTTTATTGTTGGTTGGCCTTGTGTTAAGGCTCTTCTTTTTACATTTGGTTCAAATTATTCTAGACCTTTAGAACTACCTGTGTTAACTGGTCAGATTTTTTTTCAGCTCTCCTTCCTCTGATTCTTGCCCTGGATATGTAGTACAATTTTTATGATTGTATTATTTGTGCAATTGTTTCACCCCCTAGAGAAAGCTTCCTTTCCTCTGTTTCTTCTCTGAGAATCTTGATCGATTCCATTTGTTTTTGTTTTGCCTGTATAGTTTCCTTTTTTTTTTTTTTTTTAACACTCCTTTCATTGCCTCTAGCTGCTTTTGTTTGGAGGGCAAATTCTGGAGGACAGTCAGCCTGGATAGGACATTCCCAAGTCAGTATTTTCCAGTCAAAACAGGCCAGGAACCTATGAAGGGGACACAAACCAGCTCCAAAGAGCCCAGGGGAGAAGGTCAAGAAGGACGTCAAAAGCCATTTTGATGACACTTAAAGCTGCACATTCCTGGCCTGCCCAGCAGATGGTGCTGTTCAGCAAACTGTTCCCTACAGCCCTAAAGAGGCCCTACGTCTTTTTTTTTTGCCTTGTCCTTTTTTTTATTGACAAAACAAAACAACATACAAACACGAACATTCTTAACATATGAACATTCTGTACTTGGTGTATGATTAATGGCTCACAATATCATCACATGATTGTATATTCATCACCATGACCATTTCTTAGAACATTTGCATCACTCCTGAAAAAGAAATAAATAGTAAAAAGAAAAACTTCATGCATACCATACCTCTTACCCCTCCCTCTCATTGACCACTAATATTTCTATCTACGCAATATGTTTTAACCTTTGTTCCCGCTATTTTTTTTCTACACCCCTTGCCACTCCATTTCATTGATCACTAGTATTTCAATCTACCCAACTTATTTTAACATTTGTTCCCCCTACTATTTATTTATTTTTTGTCCATATTTTTTAACCCATCTGTCCATACCATAGATAAAAGGAGCATCAGACAAAAGGTTTTCACAATCACACAGTCACATTGCAAAAGCTATATCATTATACAATCATCTTCAAGAAACATGGCTATTAAAACACAGCTCCACAGTTTCAGGCACTTTCCCTCTAGTCTCCATGATACACCTTAAACTAAAAAGGGGATATCTATATAATGCGTAAGAATAACCTCCAGGATAACCTTTCGACTCTGTTTGAAATCTCTCAGCCACTGAACTTTCTTTTGTCTCATTTCTCTCTTCCTCCTTTCAGCTAAGAAGGTTTTGATGCTGAGTCCCAGCTCATTCTAGATTTCTGTCCCACATTGCCAGAGAGGTTTACACCCCTGGGAGTCATGTCCCACTTAGAGCTAAGAGAGGGGCAGGGCAGTGAGTTTGCTTGCCATGTTGGCTGAGAGAGAGGCCACATTTGAACAACAAAAGAGGTTCTCTGGGGGTGACTCTTAAGGCCCTGCATCTTTAAAACTCTACCACCTCCAGCCCAGTTGGAGGCAGGGTTGAAACAATGGCCACAGCTGTCCCTGTCCAGACCCACTCCTGTCCAGGGTGGGCTGAAACAGCAGCTCAGAGCTGGAACTCAGCAATCCAAATTTGCTGATCAGAAATGCTCAGCCATGTTCCCCTCTCCCCGGTTTTTGTGGAAGAAGACTTTCAGGTCCCTCTCCATTAGCAGCGGTCAGCCAAGGACCAGACCCTTAGGCAGATTGCCTTGAAAGTGGGAGACGGGCACTGGCAGGTGCCATAGAGCATATTACCCAAAGTTCTTTAAGGCAGTTCTCAGCCTCTTTGTCGCTCCTGCCTGGATGCTGTACAGTAGTTCCCTGGCCTCCGGACCCCCAGAGATGTTGTTTCAGAGAGTTTCTATCTGTCCACTGGCGTTTTAGAGGAGGAGTGCATCCTGGAGCTCTCTACTCTGCCATCTTTTCCAGAATCCCCATTACAATGTCTTTCGCAAACTTTTCCACAAGCATCTCCCTAATGACAGGGGAAGAAGGGGCCTGGATATACAACCTGAAGTTACCTACCACAAGCTTAAAATATCTCGGGAACCTCAAGATTTATTTCACAAATGTATGCAGATTCTGTATTCTACTCCTTTTAATAATAAATATCTGAAATTATTCATCATTATGCAAATTCACTGCTCCCGGAAGGCATTTCTTATTTATCCTGTGGTTTTGGGATATAAGCCACACCAGGATATCAAAGCCTGAGAAATACAAAGGCAGATCAAGGTCAGATAAGTTACTCTGGCACACAAAGCCCTTCAAAATCTGGCACCTGATTATCTCTCCCTCCTCACCTCCAACCACTTTCTCTTGTGTATGTCCCTAGTTTATCTCAAATGCTACCCTCACCTCCAAGACTGAGTTAGGTGCCCCTCCTCTGTGCTGCTTCAGCACACTGGACACTTTCTGCCTGCACATTGTCAGTCCTTTTATTGCTTATTTCTGTGTCTACAACACTGGACACTCTTGAGGGAAGGAGATGTGCCTAATTCTTTGTAGCTCAGTCCTGTCATAGTGTATCCAATAAATGTCTATGGAATGAATCAGTGAATTTGTGAGTGAATTACAAACTGCCCCAAGTAAATGCTCAGTTAAAGCTTCAAGAACTCTGATATCTAGGAATGTTATGATCTATTTCAGTATCTCCCTCCTGCAAACACACACAACTTAAGGCCCTTCCTCCCCGATACATGGAGATGAAAAAGTGAATTCCAATTAAAGTTTGGGATTTTATTGCCCAGAAATGAAAAACTACTATACTGCCTGGGACTAGTACACTGATCTTATTTTATTAAGGGACACATAAATTTCAAAAACTGTATTCTCCTTCAGGAACCTGAAGTGATTTTTGAAAGCACATAGACTCCCAAGGTTGAAGTAGCAATTGAAGAATAGATCTTTGGTGAGATGGTTTCCATGACCTGGAAGGCACCTGGGGATCAGATATATCTGCAAGGGCCTCCGACAGAAGTGTTTAAGAAGACACCAAACCTAGCAGTTGCATTGTCATAGTAAAGTCTAGCTCATCTGCCCACCTGTCTCATCTGCTTCTAAGGTTGTGCAAAACGTCACTGAAACTGCAAAGCCTGATCCGTTGGGTTCTACTTGAATGACTAAAGAGCTAGTTTTAGGGTTCAATGTGAAAAAATGAATTTTTTAAGATAAAAGCAACATTTTGCCTGCAGAATACAGTGAGTAAGGCCCCTGGGCTTTAAAGTATTTTAGAATTATTTTATAGTGGTGGCTTGTACCCCAGAGCTATGTACCCCAGTGTTCTAGTGTGCCAGCTGCCAAAATGTGATATACCAAAAATGGAACGGCTTTAGAAAGGGGAATTTAATAAGTGGTTAGTTTACAGTTCTAAGGCCAAGAAAATGTCTCAATTACAACAAGTCTATAGAAACGTCCAGTCAAAGGCATCCAGGGAAAGATACTTTGTTTCAAGAAGGCCAATGAAGTTCAGGGTTTCTCTCTCATGTGAGAAGGCACATGGTGAACACAGTCACAGTTTCTCTCTCATCTGGAAGGGCACATGGTGAACAGGGCATCATCTGCTAGCTTCTTCTCCTGGCTTCCTGTTTCATGAACCTCCCCGGGAGGCATTTTCCTTCTTCATCTCCAAAGGTCGCTGGCTGGTGGACTCTGCTTCTCGTGGCTATGTCGTTCTGCTCTATCAGAATCTCTCACTTTCTCCAAAATGTTTCCTCCTTTATAAGACTCCAGAAACTAATCAAGAGTTTGGGTAGAGACACACCTCCAGCTAATCCAGCTTAACAACCACTCCTGATCAAATCACATCTCCAGGGAGATGATCTAATTACAGTTTCAAACATACAATACTGAATAGGGATTAGAAGAAATGGCTGCCTTTACAAAATGGGATTAGGATTAAAACGTGGCTTTTCTAGGGTATATACATCATTTCAAACCAGCACACCCAAAGAAACATATTCTCAAACTGAATCGAATCCTGTGGCTGTGAACTCTTGCAAATAGGTCCTTTTGATAGAGTTACTTCAGTCAAGGTGGATCCCAGCCAAATCAGGATAAATCCTAATCTTATTACTGTAGGCCTGTAGGGACAGTCACAGAGAGAGCCACAGGGGAGCAGCTAGAAGCTGGAAGTCAGCAGAACCCAGAGAAGCCAGGAGAGGCTCTTAAGTGATAGACAAGCCAGGGAGCTTCAGAACGCCATAGTCTTCTGGGAGAAAGGATGGCTTTGATGATGCCTAGATTTTGGACTTCTCCTAGTCTCAAAGCTGTCAGCCAATAAGTTCCTGCTGTTTGAGCCAACCCATTGCATGGTATTTGCCTTAGCAGTCAGGAAACCAAAACATTTGGCTAACGCCAGATATCTCCTGCAATTTATGGAATTTTCAGTCTGGCGTTCAGATGTTCAAGAGGAAAGTTGTATCAATGGAATCTTTTTACAGAAGAAAGTAGTTTACTCTTATTTAAAAGGCTGAATGGGTACCAGAGGGAAAATGAGGGGGAAAAGGAAGCAACAGAAAGGGCTCTGGCTCCCAGGTTGTCCCTAGGCACCTGACTACATACAATAATTGGCAGGGGATTGAGGCGCAGCTGCTGTGAGTCCTGTCCCTTGAGAGCTTTCAGTCTTGCATGAACACTGACTCAAATGCATGATTAATCACCATTTGGCAACTCTACAAATACAAAACTACAATCAAAATCGGTTCCTTTATAGATTGAAATAAAATGCTCGTAAGTAAAGTAAAAGTATATTCTTAACTCCCACTGCAGCATAAGCGTAGACTATAAATTGAAACGCTTTCTTTATAAATGGCTAACAATAGATTGTTCCTGAGCCTCCCCTCTCTACCCCAGCCCCCATAGGCTCAGAAGGTGCCTTTTATTAGTTCATCAGCAATGATTTGAAAAATCAATAACAGACAGGATTCATTTAGCATGTTTGCTAATCTTGCTACAGGGTTTGTAGTCAGTGCAGTCTAAAAAGGGGGACTGCATATTTTCTTAATTGATAATTAATTTTTCTCTTTGGTGTTCGCAAAAGCTGAGGCAGTCTCTTTGTTGACAACTCCACAGGCTGATTTGCAAACATTTCCTCTTGCGATTGCCTGACACAGCTTCTATGGGGTCACAGTTATCCCTTCAGCCAAGGCTACCTTTTTCCCAAACACACACCTCTCTGCTTCCATCCCACAGCTGGAGACAGCACAGCCACAAACAGAGAAGCTGTTTTTATCTGTTACGCTCTCGTATAAGATTTTTTAAAAATACGATTGTACAACTGAAAAAAAAGCTTTAGAAAACCACTTTTAATAAGGCAGTAGGTAGGTAGATGATAGAGAGGTAGTATACATAGAGCACTGCAGTTCTGTATAAAAACTGCTGCTTCTAGACATAAAGTTTTGTGAATTTAAGTTTCCCTTCACCAAAACCAGCTTTTTTCAAAACGTTCCTTCCTCCTATAAAAAGGAAAGAGAATGACTCCCAAATGCCCAATGTCTCTTTATTACTCTAAATTTGGGGTTGTGTTTAAAGTTACATTTATTTTTCAGGTGAATTAGGCTGAAAACCTTTGTTCGTATCAATACCAGTGACTTTCATGAAATTATTTTTTACAGGGAGTTAAAACCTTGTGACCATACCATGTGAACTCACAGACATTAAACGCAAATTAATCCAGCCTGGATGCGGTCTTTTTCAGGATCACAATTGCTGACTCATACCCAGCGTGGAGAATCCATTTCTCAGATATTTTGATTGTCAGACAAGGAAACACAGCAGCTTATAACCCCAGCAAGCAGGGCACTCTGCAGAGAGCTGGCTGCCCATTAAACAAGAGTGCTCTAAACACAAGCCAAAGTTGACACCACCGAGTGCTCCATTTTTGTGCTTTTTGGTGAAAACATAATCCTCTGCCTTCTACTTGCAGTATATTTATTTTAAGTCACTGTGAAATGAAGTTCTTGGGGCCTACGATGCCTTGTAGCTCCAGTTACAGTGAGTGACCTGGGAATCAAGGTCAGGCAGGTGGAATGGACTCTGAGGTCACCTGCCCTTCATGTCTTACCTAATTCCCTCCACCAGGGCCATCCTGGAGACACCATCCCAGAGGCAAGGTGATCGTCATTATTTGTAAAAGCTCTAGCAAAGATTCCATTATTCATTTAATTTTAAATGGTAGTTTACATGTATACTTACTCTGTAATATTCTTTTTCATTAAAAATATGCAAATACGTTCCAGTAAAGATTTCAATGTACTATCATCAAATCCTTTATGAATATGGATTTCATATTCATTTCCTAACCTTTCCTTCATTCTGATTTTCCTCCCTCTCTCCCACCCCTTTTTCTTCCTAGCTAAATCATCAACTGACTCTCCTGTTATTTTACATTTTGTTGATAAGCAGTTCCTATAATTAATAACCTTTATCTTCTATGTATGAGAAAAACAAATTTAATACATTTTAATAAGAAAGTTAAAGAGACATTGCCATGTTGATTTTAATAAAACTAGAAAATAACCTGATCAGTGGCTGCATATCATCAGCAGCCTTTGTGTGCACATTTTTGCTACTCTTGATATTGGTGCATCGATATTTCATATAGATATATTTCTGAAAAGTTATAAAATGTAGAATTCTCTAAAAAGCAAATCTTCCAATTAACTACCATGATTTTAAAGCCATTTTATCTTTATGGCTGATTTTAATCTTGTATTTTTATTTCTCAGCTAAGCAACCTACAGGGCTGAGAATGAGAAGACATGGTTTCAGAAAAAGCTCTCCCCAAATTTCCTCTTGACTCAGGGAAATCAGCCTGATTGCTATTTCCTTATCTATAAAATGAGGCAAAGGGAGGAGGGTGGCTAAAAGACAGCTAAACTCTTCCAGCTCCAACATTCTACAACTGCAGCTAATTTATTTGCAAAACCAAATCCTGCTTTAAGGCTTTTTTTATATTTAAAGATCCTTTAAAATGCAAATAATCGTATCTCCCTTTATCTGCGGCTAAATTTTTGAACATGAAAACTGAACAGCTTAATAAAGCCTATTCCTTTGAAATTAATGAAATCTGTGAGATCATGTTGAGATTATAATAGAAAAAGCTCTGTGAAGGGCAGCAGAGGGGTTTCTACCCTTATTCTCTGTCCTTCCATTCAACTGAATCCAGCAAAGTTGGAGTATTTGTAATTTCACCCTAGAAAGAGGAAAGCTGGTGGTCAGAGTGGTTACCCATCCTGGGAGAGTTACATAGCTAGGGAGGGGTAGACTAAATCCTGATCTTCCAGATTACAGTGATATTTTTGGGGGGGTGGGGTGGGACAGATCTTGCTTTGGGGGTCCCCAGGCGATTTCTCTCAAGTACAAGGCAGAAAATAAATTAGAGAGAATACGCAACCCTCCTCAATGTTGTCCACCTGGGGGAGCAGATAGCTAACTGGGTGCTGGATTATCTGCTCCACTGGACTGTGGAGAGGCTTTTGGAGGGAAGGGACCTTGTTATATTGAATGGAGATGCGAGAAGTACCCTCCATTCCCCATCCTCATTTCTGAACTCTTTCCACTCTCACTATAACCCTCATCTTATGCACTGTATTGTGGAGTGTATTCATTTAATTCCTCAGGGCAGGAAAAAGACAATTTTTGTAACCTCCTATAGCACATGGCCTGGTGCCGGTTGTCTGATATTTTCCAATTCTGTGATTCTGTGGGTATTAAACAAGTACTCACTGATTGATGAATCGTCTGGGCTGACTCCAAAAACAATGAGAAGTTTTGGATGTGGTACCCTTTGATAAAGTCGGAATTTAGTGAAACAATTGTATTCCTTCCCTACCTCCACTAGCTCCTTTTTACAAGTATGAATCCTCAAATAATCCTTCAGGGTCTCTGTTTTCCTTATGAAAGCAGTGGCCAGGACCCCGGGACTGTAGGCTTTAATTACGGTTTAAGGAAACAATGCCCTCACCTTGACAGGCTAATTAGTTACTCTTACTAGAAGAACTGAGCAGGTAGTCAAAGAAGGGTTCTTGACAAGTTTCCATAGCCTTTAAATTTATCTACAAATACAGTTAACCACTCTCCCCCAAACCTCATCCCCTTCTTCCAAGAGCAAACCTTAACCGTGGCATAACCATGAGCTTTATATTTTGTGCTATACAACATGTGTGACTATTATCCTCAAAGAGAGGGGAAAAGTTAATTGAAATGATTGGCTCTCCATAGCAAATTCTAACAATGATCAAACCAAAACAACAGGGATTATTTCTCTAGCATTTGGTCACAGCTTCAACGAAAGTCCTCTCTTTAAAGAGTTCATTGGAAAGTTATTTCACCTGCAGTTATCAGGATGTCTGCTTTCATTTATTCTTAGACAGTTTTGAATATTAAACTTTACTGACATTTCTGTCTGTGCTCAGCAAGTTAAGACAGTATCATCACTGATTTCTGCCTAATGTTAGAGCAAGCATATTTATTTCTCCTTCTTTCTCCAAAGAAATAAAATCTGTATGTGCCCTGCACATGGATTAGGAGAAGTAACAAGGCAGTGATTGTTTCAGATTTTGGTACAGCCTTAGACAGGAGGTCAGGACTGTTATTCTTTCAAGCACTGCCCTCTAGTGGACACAATAAATATTAGCGCTCTCAGAACAAGCCTTGCGGTTCCAGTTCTAGGTGGAAAGCGCCTTCGGCCAAACCACCCAAGTGCTTTTACCTGGGGAGGTTTTGACCCTTTAACATGTACTTTTATCATATCCTGACAGCACATACACTTTTACCTAACAGGGTTAGGTTATAAGAAACCACTGAATGGGGTGGGGGTGGGAGCGGGGCGGCAAAGCGTAGTTTCCGTGAGCACCTTGGTAAAAGACAAAACAAAAGAGCAGGTATAGTGTCTGCATTTGAAAAACTCAGCATTTCAAAAGATGGGCCCTTATGTTGGCAAACTTGCTATTCTGAAATTAATTGCTATGGCGGGGGAGGGGTGAGGCAAACACGAAGTTTCTCTTTTTTTTAATTTCTAGGTGACAAATCTGGCAGCTATCAAATGGGATAATTTAGGGATTCTCCTTGCTAAACTTCCTTTTGGCATCCAATGATTGTCCACATTTTCCAGATTATTCTTTCTTGATTTTATTTAGTATAATGCCTGACTTTGAAATGTGGATGATTGTTCAACCAGATCTGTTAGTTTAAGGTTTGGGGCTCTAGAGCTGACCCAATTGGGTTTTCTTAAACTCAGTTTCCTCAAGTGTAAAATGGGGATCATGATAATGTCTTTGTCAAATAGTTTTTTCAGGAACCAATAAGATGATGCTAGAAAAATACTTAACTCTGTATCTGGCTCATCACAAACACTAAATAAATGCTAGCTATCCTCATAAATATCTTTTATATATATATTTTTTGCCATGGTCTCTGGAGAGTTCTCTATCCTCCAACAAATCCTCAAATAGTATCACCCAATAATGTAAGTGGGAGAGTCTTTAAAATTCATTACAGAGCTGACTTTATAAATTCCTTTTTTTTTTAACTTTTTTTTTTTTTTTTCACATGGGCAGGCACCAGGAATCGAACCCGGGTCCTCTGGCATGGCAGGCAAGCATTCTTGTCTGCTGAGCCACCGTGGCCTGCCCACCACTTCCTTTTATAACATATAAATATGTCTTTGCTAGGTGTGCATGCTTAACTGGACTCATGCTGCTTAGACTCCCGTTGAATTTTGTATTTGGCACCTTCTTAGAGGAGAGTTCCCTATCAGGTGTCCTTTCACATTAAGAAGCCAAATTTTGAGGCTGCTTATATACACTCAAGAGCATGAACACAGCCGAGATGACTGTTCTCACTGTCCTCCACTCCCAAAGGAGCATAACACAGACTTGTGAAAAGAGGTGCATACTCCTAGGAAGCTAAGCTTGGGAGATCATCTAAAATATTTATTCTTTTCATTGCTTCATGGATTATGTTTAATGCCCTTCAAAGTTATAAAGTAATTTGCAGTGTATCTCAACAGTAAACTGTGCCATCCTTCCATCAACCAGGTCTGCTGCACAGCTGGGAATGTTTCTGCAGGTCAACAATGGCCAGAGGAGGTGTCAGTTCAGCCAAGCCCTTGACGTCCTCACTTCTGCTCTTCTCTGAAAGGTGCCCCTGTATTTTCATTCTTGGTCAGTGCTCTGGGAATGGAGCTGAAGTGGCCACCACCTGATCCCAGTATTTCATTACTGTGTTTTCCTGGCCTCTCAGTTGACTGCCTCTTCTTTTCTGACGTTTAAACAAAGCTCAGATCTCCCTCGGGCTGGAAAGGAGAGACGGCTGCAGCAAGAGCAGGGCAGTCAAAAATCATTGAAGGAATCCAGTTACTCTTCTGCAGAAGCAAACCCAAATTCTCCAGATAGGTGGGGGGAATCTGAACAGAAAAAAAGAAAGGAAAGGTAAAAACCAGGCAAACAATTTCCAAATATGTTTCTCATGATGAACATCCTCTTCCAATTTGGAGAGATGTCTGAGCTTCCTCTTGTACTCAACTCATGAAATCCAAGAGAGTAGGAAGATGGAGAATGAAAAGGTACGGTCATGGGCACTGAGCACATATTACTGTTTATTTCTATTTTTTAAAGTAGAGTGAAAATAGTCTCTTATTTCAAAACGTTTTCAAGTAAAGTATTGGGCTATCTTAGGCTATTCTCCAGAGAGTATTTTCTCCTCCTTGGACATAACAGGCACGTCTATTCTAACGCAAAAATTCACTTATTTTATATTGTTTTCTGAAGGGTCAAAGTAATTATGAAGATTGCCAATGGATACATTTTAAAGAATCAGAATAAAACTTTCATTAGAAATCTTTTAAAAGGAGTCATAATAATCTTAGTGATTCTGATAATAATTTTCAGAGGGTGACAAGTTAATTGTTGACTGTGTAATGAACTTCATTCCCAATTATTTGGATGAATATCAACATTATTTTTCTCTCTCCAACAGCTGAAAATTAATTGTACATGCAACAAGTATTTTTCATACAGGCATATTGGGTGCTGAAAATCAAGCAAGTTGTTTTGCTACAGTGGACAAATAGGAGGAATTCCTTTTAAAATACCTCTTTAAAATAGTTGGAGGAATCATGAGTCCCATTATTTAAGTCTGTAATTCACTGAAATGTCATTTGACACTTCTGATCTATTGGGCTGGATGGAAAGACAACAAAAGTACCTGTCAATGCATCCTTGAAATCCAAAGTTCAACTACTAACACATCTCTCCTCATGAACCTCCATCATAATAAACCATGGGGGGAAGCCAATATACCGCAAATTTTATGACCGCATTTTGGTGCTTCAGGGAACCTCTTTGCCAGAGCACATCCTGTTTAAGAGCTAGAATGAGGGATTTGGGCACACAGGGCCCAGCAGGTGAGCCCAGATGAAATGTATAATATGGCTCTCTAGACTTTGAGCTCAGGTTCCTTTGTTGGTATCTGTGCTTTTATACTGGTGTTTTCAATATTTTAATAAACTGAGAATAGGATTTCACACAATGTAGAGGGCTTCCATAATTCGTTTCTTTGACTTTTCCCAGTCTGCAAGAAACTTTTGCTGCAAAGCGTTTTAGGACTATACCAGGCTTCAGAGAGTCTTTGAAGAATACAACTGAAAATGCATCTCACAAAAGTGAATGAAGGACACACAATACAGAAGGCAGCTCCCCTTACAGTTACATTATTCACTCAATCGGCAAATATTTATTAAGTGTCTACTATGTGTAGGTCACTGTTTTACACTCTGGAGAGTCTCCAATGAATAAAACGAAAACACACAAAAATCCCTGGACTACTGGAATTTGTGTTCTAGCATTGTTGTTGTTATCATCTAACTGTAATAATCCCCCACCCCTTTTAGATCTTTTCTGCATTGTGTTGTCAAACTGTATTTGTATTAGGTAGGAATGCATATGGCTATAAGTAAGAGGAGATTTGGCCAGCGGTGCTTCAAGCCTATAGGGTTCCCTTTTCATGTAGCAAGAAGTCTGGATATAAATAACACTTAAACAATATCATAGGGGATTCAGGCTTTCTCTGTCTTAACATTTTGCCATGCATAGAATGATGCTGGTTTCTTAAGGTTATAGGAAGTCTGCTGCAGTTCCTGGCATTATGTCTGTGCTCACAGCAAGGAGAAAGGCAGACCAATGAAGCCAACTACGTTCATTCTTTTTTTAAGAGGAAAACAAAACTTAGAAAAGCTACACTTGGCATACTTCAAATTAGGTGTCATTGACCAGAACTGTGTTATGTGACTACACATTATCTGCAAGCAAAGGTAAGAAAATGAGTATATAATATTTACAAATTTGAAAGTGAACACTGTCAAGGAAGGAGGGGATTGGCAATGAGTATTGAGTTAGCTAACCTATAGTGTTGACCACAATATTGCTCACAAACAAATAATAAAAACAGAAATAGCAGTGCCATTAAACATGATTAGTTGATTTTTTGATCAGCTCATATTTTAAATGAGTGACTGAGTGTATGAATTCTTTGCAAAGTACACAATATCCTGTACATGGAAGCCTGAATAACTGAGTAAATGAATAAATGAATGGCCTAATGAAACTGGCACAGGCAAAAGTCTTTCTGAAACTCTACATGCACAACTGTTTTGACCACTTTGATTATTTCAATTACTTATTACACTGAAAATTATCAATATGCCTGAACATAATCTTAATTATCAGAGTTAGCACATTTCAAAATTCCATTCAGCAATCGTTTATCAAGCAATGACAATAATAAGCCAAGCCTGTGCTAGGCCTGGGAGATGCAGAGAATAGTAAAACAAGATTCCTATTATCAAGGAGAAAATGGTCAAGAAGAAGTGAAGGATAAGCAAGAGTTGTATAGGATACTGTAGTGGATCATCTAACTCTAACTTGGGGAGTCAGAAAAGTTTTAATGAAGATTTGGTATATATTTTTCCATTATGTGTGGAGAGAAGGATGGAAGAAAAAAAGAAGAAAGAAGCAGTTCTCTTCCAGCAAAGAGAACAGATCATGACAAAGAGACATGGAAATACTTGTCAAATAGGGCAAACGTATTGGTACGACTGTGTGGCATAATAAAAAGTTAATGAACTTTAGGGTGGTGCAACAGTGGCTCAGCGGCAAGAATTCTTGCCATCCGAGCTGGAGACTCGGTTTCGATTCCCAGAGCCTGTCCATGCCAAAACAACAAAAAATAAGTTAATGAACTTGAGAATCAAGCATACTTGAATTTGAACCCCATTCAGATTTTTCCATGTTGTGAGATCTAGTTAAGCTACTCTACTTCTCAAATTTCTCCTCTCTAAAATGAGGATAAAAATACCTCCATTATGGAGCGTTTGGATAATTAAGTGTGATAATATATGCACACCAACTAAGGGGCCTGGCACAGAGAAAGTACTCAATGTGTGAATGTGTTGTTTTTGTTATTGTCCTTGTCATTATCCTCAAGACTGGAATGTTCTATTAGGGGGTAATGAGAGACAAAGAAGGAGAGGTCAGCAGCAGTGTCAAGTCATGAAAGATTCATCGCAAGGTGTGATAGTTTCCACAATAAGGCCACAAATGCCTCATATCGTGAACTTGGAGAATTTCAGTTGAGAACAGAGGCCATCAGGAGATAGAAATAGGGTAGATATTGGGTAATTGGAGTTGAAGGGATACAGACTATGCAACAGGACTGATAGTAAAAATTCAGAAATGGATAGCACACTACTACTTGATTGTAGCACAATAATGTGAGTACACTGAATGAAGCTGAATGTGAGAATGCTAGAGGGAGGAGGGCTGGGGGCATGTATGAAAAGAGAAGGAAAAGATAGATGATAAAGACTGAGATGGTATAATCTTAGAATGCCTAGGAGTGTACAATGATAGTGACTAAATGTACAGATTTAAAAATGTTTTCGCATGAGGAAGAAGAAAGGAATGTCAGTATTGCAAGGTGTTGAAAATAGATGGTTGCTCATATTTTAAAACTTCAATTTCTGGGTGAGACTAAAGCAAGAAATGTTTATTTGGTATAAAATTTATATTTTGACTAGTGCATTTCCTAATTTAACGTATATGGACAGTTTAATTGAACATGATAAGTACATGGAACCTTGAATAAGGCATGAGATTTTGTAGGTTTGTCCAGGTTAGTGTGATGCCCCAATAAATCCCAGAGTGATTTGAACAGAGAATAAAGAAGTATTTGCAAAGTCCCCTTGGAGAAATGGGGAGAAAGGGGGAAAATTTAAGTTCCCCATCTGGAGAATTCCTGATATTCTTGCAAGCAGTGGGGACAACCAAATTAATAGGCCAAGCCCTCAATCTTGGGGTTTGCTCCCATGAAATTTATTCCTACAAAGAAAAGGCTAAGCCTACTAAAAATTAGGCTTTTAGCCTAAACTAAAGAGAAACTCTTTTGTTGCTCAGTTGTGGCCTCTCTCTCTAAGCCAACTCAGCATGCGAACTCACTGCCCTCCCCCCTATGTGGGACATGACCCCCAGGGGTGTAAATCTCCCTGGCAATGTGGAACAGAAAATCTGGGATATGCCAGGACCTGACATCAAGAGATTGAGAAAGCCTTCTTGACCAAAAGGGGGAAGAGAGAAATGAGACAAAATAAAGTGTCAGTGGCTAGGAGATTTCAAATGAAGTTGAGAGGTTATCCTGGGGGTTTGTCTTATGCACTATATAGATATCCCTTTTTAGTTTATAATATATTGGAGCGGCTAGAGGGAAGTACTTGAAACTGTTGAGCTGTGTTCCAGTAGCTGAGATTTTTGAATATAATTATATAAAGATACAATGTTTACAATGTGACTGTGTGATTGTGAGAACCTTGTGTCTGATGCTGTTTATATCCAGGGTCTGGACAGATGAGTAAAATATATGGACAAAATAAATTAATAAATAATAAGGGGGACAGAGGATAAAATAAATTGGGTAGATGGAAACACTAGTGGCCAATGAGAGGAAGTGGGAGGGGTATGGTTTTATAAGGTTTTTTTTTTTCTATTTATTTCTTTCGCTGGGGGAGTGATGCAAAAAACATTCAAAAAAAGATCATGGTGATGAATATACAACTATGTGATGATATTGTGAGCCATTGATTGTATGGAATGTTTTTATGTTAAGAATATATGTTTGTATGCTAAGTTTTTACGATAAAAATATTAAAATTAAAAAAAAATGCCTCATATCTCCAGAGGCGTGCCCCCTTTGCAATGTGCTGCTCCTGTTCCTTCCATCAAAAGACAAAATCTCTCTCTCCTAACTTCTTGAATCTGGGCTCACCTTGTGATTTGTTTTGACCAATAGAAAGTGGTGGACATGACATTGTGTGACTTGTGAGCTGAGGGAGAAATAAGCAGTAATGGTGTCTGGAGGTCAAATGAAACTGACATACTTTATTCTTGACTGAGGCAGCTTTGAGTTATACAACCACAGGGTGCCAGGTTGGAAAATCTAAGACAATGTTTGTGTCTCTCAGCAGCAGTCAAGCTTTGATTACTCTGATGCTAAAATTAGTTGCAGTTCCGCATAATAAAAACACCCAGAATAAGGAAAGCATTCCAGTCTTCTCTCTCCTAAAAGCTACCTGAGTGGCCTTGAATGAATCAAGCTTCCCTGCCTGTCTCATTCATGAAATAAGGTGATAATCCTATCCCTACACTGCTTACAGAATTGTGACAATGAAGAGGACATGTGAATGAAGCACTTTAAATTCCTTACAGAGGAATGTATCTAAGCAGATGGCACTAAAAATAATTCTAAATAATAATCTTTATGCATCCTTCTGAGGTTGCTCTAACTGCTTACTGCTTAGAATATTCAAAGTAAAAATGCCTGACAGTTTTATGCTAGATAAATGGAAGATAGTAAATAGATAAGCATTTGCTCCAGCTGTATATAGGACCACATATGGTAAACCCCTTTTTATTTATTTACACTATCTCCTAGTTTACATTTACTGCATTCATTCATCAAACACTCATTTTATTTATTATGTACCAGACACCATACTAAGTGCTATGAAAGATCAGTAAGAAAGCGTCACTGCTCTCAGGGAGCTTATAGCCTTCAAATTGGAGATTGTTACAAATAAACAACTAGAAAAATGCCTTGGTGCTAAAAACAAAGCAAAAACCATTTGCTAGTAGAACACATAAAAGGAAGCAGTTTATAGCCTGAATGCGGTTGAGAATGAGGGCCATCACTGAAAGAGTAACATTGAGTTGCTAGAGGGTAATTTTTGCTTATAAAGAAATAATACAGTCATTATGGAGTGAATTTTCCAGATTGGAAATTAATGTGTAAAATATGAAAATAACCCACAATCCTACACTGATAATGCCAGACATATATGTATGGAAATAACCATATTGCTGCCTGAGACAAAGGATTGTTGGCTGTAGGACAACTGTGCCATGCCTGATAGGATAAGGAAGCTGTTGCCTAGAAAAAAGGGAACATTCAGAACTGTGCAAATGGGGAGATTCCTGGGGCCACATGTACATGTCAAAGATAAGACACATGCACAGAAAGGCTCAGGGTGGTCCCTATGTTTTGGCCTGGAGCTGTTCTCCATACTCATTGTATGGGTAGGCCCTAAAGGAGAGAAAGCACTTGCACAGGTTAATCTGCAACAACTGGGAAAGGAATGTTCCTTTTTCCCTTCTTATTACTCCTTGTCCTCCTCCTCCCCCTACTCTTCTCCTTCTCCTTCTTGTTAGCTCCTGACATTTAAGGAAAGCTCTGTCATAATACCAACTGGATACAAGCTTAAGGAATAGACAGTTTAGAGTCTAAATTCCAGCAATAACACATTAATGTATCAAAAGGTTTCCACGAAAGTTTGCAAAGCATACAAAAAGCAGTGGCCTAGGCAAGGGGGAAGATTAGAAAGCTCAATGAGGGGGACCAGACCTGGAATATGTCAGACGAAGATATTTAAACAAATAGTCCTAAATATTCTCAAAGAGCTAAAGAAAACCATGAACAAAGAACAAAAGGATATCAGGAAAACAATTTACTAACACAAAGATAATATAAAAAGAGAAGTAGAAATTATGAAAATGAACCAAAAAGAACTGGAGACCACAGTAACAGAAATTACAAATTCCCTAAAGGAGTTCAACAGCAGATTGGAGCAGGCAGATTTATGTTGTATATGTATTCCCACAATTAACAAAAAAAAAACAACTTAGGAGATGATGATAATTGAATGCAATATATAATCCTCGATGAGATTTTGCAAAGGAGGAGCAAAGACTCAAAGGGACATTATTGGTACAAATGAAAAAAATTGGAATGTAGACTGTAAGCTTTGCATCCATGTTAAATTTCTTGAACTTGATAACTGCACCTAAGGTAGTTACATAAGTTAATATACCTGTTCTTAGGAAACATGCATGACAGTATTACATGTCCAGGAAGCGTGATATATATAGCCTACACTTAAGTGTTCAGAAAATGGATTGATTAAATAGAGAGAGAGAATGACTTGACAAACATTGGAAAATGTTAAAATTGGTGAATCTGGGAACATCTGGGGATGGGGTATGCCAGAGTTCTTTGTATGGGATTTGTATGATTTTTATAACTTTCCTGTAAGTTTGAAAGTATTTCAAAATAAAAAGTGAAACAAATCAGCAACTTAAAAACAATATCATCAGTACATTAGAGTCATTGCTTGTAAAGTGTGTTTTATATAGATTTTTAAAAATTTACCCATGATGAGGCTTATATAGTGACTCATTTTTATGAAAGAGTGAGTTGCTCCAAAAAACCTCAAATATACATTTTAGGGACTTTTACTGTTTACAAAGTGCTGTGCATAAATGATCTCATTTAAGCCTCCTGACAACACTGTGAGGTATATTTTAATTTTATTCTCAGTTTACAGATGAGGAAATTGAGGATTATCTGTAAAATGATACTCAGCCAGCTGTTAACCTTGTCGAGCCTTAAATTAGCCACAGGGCAGAATTTCAGGTCTACAAATCCCCAATCTGAAGTCCTCCCATACTCACACACATATTTAGACCACTAGACATCTTCATTTCACCACTGAATTTATTAAAGCTATGTTAAGCTTGCTGGGATGTCTGGAAGTGTCCGAACAGCCGCATTTTCTCCCCCACTCAGGATGACAGGGATGTGGGTTAATGCTATGTTTTAACTGAGCTCTTTGTGCCTCTCTCTTGGGAATGGGCTATTTCCTACTCTGAGCTGTTGCATGGTGACTGCGTGGCATATCGACTGATGGAAACTTTTTAAGGGGGTTTATGGCACGCTAGAAACGGTAGTCCAACTTGCCTGTACCCTCAGTTGTTCTGTCCTAGCTCTGGCCTTGAAATGAAGAGCCTGTAGATGGTACTCTCAAGTTAAATAGTCAGGGCAGCCTTCCTAATGGACCTCCACAGCCCAGCTGTAATTCATCCTTCTCTGGTTTGCTAGCCTAGCCCATAAACTTGTCTCACTTTCCACTCTCATTCTGTTCCTCCTTTTGTCACACACTCTTAAGTGTCCACAGATGTCAAGTGTAGAAAAAGACATGTGGTGTTAATGCTTTAGTGCTGGCACAAAGGTACTTCCTGAAGAAGATATGGTCCCTCACAGAGTTGTTTTGCAGGCTGCCCATCTATATTTGTCACTGTCCAGTGCCAATTCTTGATTCAAATAGCCTGACAACTTGTGAGCTGGCATGATGCCACCTAGGACATCAGTCAACGGGCCATCTAGCCATATCAAGGGCGGCTGTTAGGGCAGGAATCCTAACCAGGAATTTCTAAACTGCTGTCTGTGAAGAGGTCCTATGCAGTTTGGCTGCGGAGACTTCCAAAAATAAAAACTAGATACCGTGGCCATTTGTTTGGACTTTGCAGAAGAGTGATTAGTCATTGGGGGATGGCGGAAGAGACAGCATGAAATTAAATTTAATTAATCACTGACAAGCAGAACCACTACTGAGCTCACTCTTCCCAAAATAATTGTTGGAAAGCTAGGAAATGGCAAGAAAAAGTACGTAGGCCTATTAAATTGTATTTACTTCTTTGGAAATTGGAAACCCTAGACAAAAATAAGTTTTGTGGAAAGAAAACAATGTGGTTACCTGAAGACTGCGTGGGCTCTGTCTTAGAATTTACATGGGAGAGGGTTGATGTCAAGTTTGCTTTGATCTTGTAATTTACATATTCCTTGTAAAGTTTACTAACTTTGACCTTCCTCACATAGAAGCAAATCCACTGCCTTTTTAAAATTAGAGAAGTTGTCGGTTTGCAGGACAATCATGCATTAAATACAGAACTCCCATATACCACCCTATTATTAATATTTTGCATTAGTGTGTTACATTTGTTACAATTCATGAAAGAACATTTTTATAATTGTACTAAGTATCTTCCATCATTTACAATAGTGACCCTTTTCTGTGTTGTACAGTCCTATGTTTGTTTATTTTTTAAATTTTTGTTCTAGTAATATATATACAACCTAAAATTTCCTCATTTAACCACCCACTGCTCTTTTTAGTTGGAATTGCAAGTGTCTTTAAGGATGGCAAGATTAAACCAAATAAGCTGTCTTGGGTATGGCATATGTTTTATTAAGAGTATGAGCTTTTGAATCAAAACTGGAGTCAATCCCTCACTCTCCCATTGTTTCTCTTCACGATGCTTGTTTTCTCTTCTGTTAACAAGGAATAAAAGTAATGGATTCTCGTAAGATTGTTGAGAGGAATAAATAAGAAATTAGACACAAAGAGCTGCCCAGCATTTAATAAATTCTCAATAAATATTAATGATTATCTGACTGATCCAGTATACACACGACTCACATAAGCTAGAAGATTTTCTCTTTGCCTAGTCTCAATATTCTTGTGGCTTTTTATATCTTTCTTTTTCCTGGTCTCTATGAAGGCAGCTAGTACTGGTTTGCAAGAGCTAATTGTTAAATGTTTAGGAATTTTGCAAGCTGGTTGTCAAATACAGCCAATATTAAAGAAATAAATGAAAAGATATGCACAATTAAATAAGTTGTATTTAAAACAAAGTTGTTAAATATTCAAAACTTATCGCCTCCTAACTATTGTCCTACATTTCACTATTTTCTGCGCACCTGAGCTTACATACCATATGATATCTATATAGAGGGAATACTTTATAGGGGAATGCTCTGTACATTTCTTCTTGGCTTTATGTTCAGTGACTACGCTTTAGTAATTTGAAAGCAGCCATGGTTGCCCCAAGGAAAGTGAAAAATGCTACAAAATCAAGGCGCTTTTCCCAAAGAGCCAATTATCTTGTTTACCAGCATACAACTGTCTTTACCTATATATGCAAACTAGTTTAAACAAAAAAATATAACCATTAACTTCAGTGATTACTTTCAAAATTAGTTGTTTTCAAAATGAAATGTTCATGTACAAAGAACTTAAATTGAATTCTTTACTCCCTCTTCTCTTATATCAGGCTTGTTTCATTATATTATAATATGAGACATATATACTTAAGATTTTTACCTTTTTTGTTGCTCTCTGTGAAACCATGTCCAAATTCTTAAAATCTTTATTTTTCATCAGAGCTCAGCACTATATCTATCTTGAACAAACTGGTCATTTAATAAATATTTGTTGAACGGATGAAATATATACCAGATTTATCCTTATCTTTGTTAATTACAAACACAGAAGAATTGGACTCATTTTATGTGAGAAAATATAAAAATTTATTCTAAGGTTTTTATGCTCTTTAGGAACCTCCTCTTAAGAATAGGTCACATATAGGACATTGACAAATACAAGTCTTTCCTGAAGCAAAAAACATGTCAAACAGCAAATTTCCCATGTTTATTAAAAATTTAATTTCTATAAAATCTCTCACTAGGGTTTTAAATGGATAGTCACTTGTCAAATATTTTGATTTCTCATTGGTTATTTTTAATTACCTGAGAGTATGCCTATTTTTGATTTCAGGGAATTACTAAAAATCCTGAAATTAACACTGTCTCCAACAACAGAGATGTTTTTAAATTAAAAAATGAATATATAACTATGCATCAATGTTGCTTTGATCTTCCCCCTAGATTTCTTTTCTTTTATTTTTATTGTGGAAGTATATATAACACAAAAGTTCCCATTGTAACCATTTTTCAGTTTAATATCAGTGGTTTAATTACACTAACATTGACGTGGTGCTATCACCTCCATCCATTACCAAGACTTTTTCAGGATCCCAAAAAGGAAACTCTGTACCTATGTACTCGTTTGACATGATGTATGTACCCTAGAAAACCCACATTTTTTTTTTTTTTAATTTGCATATGGGCAGGAGGCACCAGGGATCGAACTCCAGACCTCTAGCACGGCAGGTTGGAGCTCTGCCTGCTGAGCCACGGCAGCCACCCAGAAAACCCACATTTTAAACTTAATCCCATTTTGTAAAGGCAACCATTTCTTCTAATCCCTATTACAGTTTGAAACTGTAATTAGATCATCTCCCTGGAGGATTGATTTGATCAAGAGTGGTTGTTAAGCTGGATTAGGTAGAGACATGTCTCCACCCATTTGGATGGGTCTTGATTAGTTTCTGAAGCCCAATAAAAGAGGAAACATTTTGGAGATTGGGAGACTCAGAGAGAGCAGAGTAGAACGACATAGTCACGAGAAGCAGAGTCCACCAGCCAGCAACCTTTGGAGATGAAAAAGGAAAATGCCTCGTGGAGGTTCATGAAACAGGAAGCCAGGAGAAGAAGCTAGCAGATGATGCCATGTTCGCCATGTGCCCTTCCAGATGAGAGAAAAAACCTTACTGTGCTTACCATGTGCCTTTCCAGATGAGAGAGAAACTCTGACTGTGTTCACCATGTGCCTTCTCACTTGAGAGAGAAACCCTGAACTTCACCGGCCTTCTTGAACCAAGGTATCTTTTCCTGGATGCCTTAGCTTGGACATTTCTATGGATTTGTTTTAATTCGGACATTTTCTCAGCCTTGGAACTATAAACTAGCATCTGATTAAATTCCCCCTTTTAAAAGCCATTCCATTTCTGCTATATTGCATTCTAACAGCTAGCAAACTAGAACAACCTATGAAGCAAAACCTTCCCATTACCCTCTCCCACTAGTCCTTAGTAACCTCTAAGCAACTTTCTGTCTCTATGAATTTACTTATTCCAGATATTTCCTATAAATGGAGTCATACAATATTTGTCCTTTTGTCTCTGGATTATTTCATTCAATAAGTTCAGGGGTCATCCATTTTGTAGCATGTATCAGAACTTCCTTTTTATTGCTGATTAATATTCCATTGTATGTATATACCACCTTTTGTTTACCTATTCATCTGTTGATGGACATTTGGGTTGATTCTACCTTTTGACTATTGAGAATAATGCTATGAACAGTGGTATACAAGAATGCTGCTTTGGTTTTAAAATAAAGAATTTTTTACCCAGTGCCTGAAACATATTGGAAATGGAATGAAATAGTAGAAAGAGAATGGGATTTACAGTTGGAAGACTTAGGTTCGAGTCCTGCTCATCACTTAAATGCTGTCACCTTGGGCCAGCAATTAATTAACAACCTGTAAACTTAGCTAACATACCTATGTTATGAGGATTATATGACAGAGTCTGATAGATTTTCAATACATGCTAATTTACTGTGTATTCAATTGACATTTATTGATTAAACAAATCCAGATCAGTAATTATTTTAAAAGCCTCAGGATATGAAAGAGAAGAAATACAGGAGACCAAATCTTTTGGAGTAATTTCGTTAATTATGCTTGAATAAAAACATTGGTCCCTTATGGTCTGATTTTCCAAATGTATTTTTTTCTCCTCAGCAACTCACCATTATGTATGAAAACAAGTTTTAGATTTTATTCACCATAGAGTCTTCTACCTGACCTTCAGGGTGTCCCAAGGTCCCTCCGCAGCTCATTTTCCTTGTCTATTCTTATTACACAGTGCAGGTGCCCTTTCTCCCCAGCCAGGTTCTTATTATTCTCTGATTCAGCTATGCTCATGACTTCCTCATTTCCTTACCCCAAATGTCTTCCTCCCTACTTTTCCAAATGGGAAAATCCTTTCAGTCACAATAATTCTTCCTCTCCCAAGACTTCTTGGTTGTCTTTTTAATGCCATCAGGGCTTACCCTTGACTTCCCCAATCTTTGAATTCCCAAAGTCCTTATTAACAAAATTTCTCATTGGTGCATTAGTTGTTTGTTTGTTTGTTTTGGGGTGGGGTATGGGCAGGCACCGGGAATCAAACCCGGGTGTCCAGCATGGCAGGAGAGAACTCTCCCTGCTGAGTCACCACGGCCCACCGGTGCATTAGTTTTTCAGTCAATATACAATGTATGTACATTTCTCTCACCATCTAAAGTGTCAATTCTGATTTCCACTAACTCTCTCCTTATCATCCAGTACCTAGATCTGTGCTGCACAAAAGGTAAATACTCAGTAAATGGTGGAAACTTTATGTTTGGTGGCTGAGGTAGTTCTTTTTATTTTCCCTAGATATTCTGCTCCCATTTACCTTTTGATATATTTGAAGGGAAAATTACATTCTGGGATTTCAGTGTTCCAGAAATATCTGGTTTTCATTTAATATAAAAAAATTACCCTCCGACTATTCAATAGATAAAAATAACACAAAGTCACTATAAACTGCAAGAAAGTACAGGAAGCAAAATATTTTTTCTACTAATGAGTTAAAGATTCTTTTTGCTTATACAAATGTTTGTAAAGATTGAGTTATATGAAAAAGGAATTTAGGGTCAAGATTGAGAAGTCAGTTTGTAATTTTGTATCTATTCAATTGACTCTCTTTTTTAAAAATAATTGTACATATTCTTAACTTACTCAGACTCTTTGAAATTGAGTATTGTCTCAGTTTTCATTTGAGTAAGTAAAGCAATATATCTCTGATAAATAGAATTTAAATTTGTCTTTTTCCTACTCAATTCCTCAAAATAAATTACAGAGCAATGGGATAGAAGTGAGAGAGACAGAAAGTTAATTAACTTACATCAGCTTGTATTTGATTATATCCATCTCTTTCTTTCTAGTTGATTTCAAGCCCTATAGATTCTATCCAATTTAGGCTGCTTAGAATTCTTTCCCCCTTACAGCTCATCTCCTTCACCCCCAACTGGGATGGAGCCAGAAGGAAGAGTTAGAAAAAAAGAAAACAAAGAAATGTTTTGAAATTTTCTTTCTAACTGCCCTCATTTCTTTTTACCTTCTCTTTTTCTCTACTAAGCCATTAAGATAATCCTTACAGAAGTGCTCTGAATATCCTTTTGAAAGTATGGGTTGCAATTTCCAAAACAATGCAGTTAAAGGATAAATGAAATGCAATTAAAGTAGGCACAAAGTCACGCAGATCCACATTGGTTTGCAAGAAAATAAACAAGGAAAGAAAAAGAAAAAATTGATCTTTAATGTCACGCAACTTTAATGTGGTAACACCTCACTGTTCAACCACATTCCTCTTTGCTCATGTAATATGGTTTGCTCACAAATTCATGAATCAAGATGCATATCATGTTCATCAAAGTTTATTTAAGACTGAAAAACAGGTTATTCAGGAGAGGGTAGGGAACAGGGAATTTGGTATAATAAAAATTTAATTGGCTTCCTATATGGAAAGTTTTCACAGCAGATTGAGAGGGTATCTTTAATTGATAATCTCCCTGGTGTTTATGAAATTAGAAGAGGGATAACCACTTGTACCTTGCAACTTCTGTCCTGATTTTATTAAGAAGATCATGATCATGTCCTTTGGTAAACATAAGGATTACACAGCAGCCTGTAAGAAGTCTCAGTGGAGATGTCCAGTCAAATGTGATAGAATAAAGGATTCTGTTATGATTTCTGTATCTTAAATTGCCACCTCAAAGCCCTGTATTTGTATTTTTTTTGCTTAGCACTGAAAATAGATTAAATCCACATACTTCAAACAAATCAGTTATTCTAAGCATTAAATGAAATAACGAAACCATCCCATTGTTGCAAGTTCTCACTGTCTCATCCCCCTCAATTTTTTCCACATTCACCTTTTTTAAAAAAATGACCTTGGCCACATTCCAACGTTTCCTGACAATTCATGTCTATTTTTAAATGAAGTTTCTGGCCCACTTAGAAGCAAATTTACTTACTGACTTACTACCTCCACACCTGTCATGAAATTAGTAAAGTAATTCAGATGGAGGTGCTCAAAGTTTTACAAGAAAACCCGAGTAGGAAGAGCCTGTTAAAGCCGCAAATAGCCCCTTCGGTTTTCTTGTAAATACAAAAATTGAAGTTACTCCCTTGACTCTCCTTTCAAATAGATTCTGGCAAAGAGAAAGAATGCTGGCTATAAATGTAATCAGGTTCTTGCAATTGACCATTTCAAAGTTTGTGCAGTTACAAGAGCTGTTATTAAAAATTTTGTGGTTTAGACTCAGGTTGCTTGGCTCCCTGTCTCCTGCTTCAATCATGCTCTTGCTAGTCTTTATATACAATATCAGAACTTATTTGTATTTGTGCTCAGAACCACCACACTCAAATTAAATACCAAGGAAAAGAAAACTACTTAAACCACTCTTCATTGTTTAATTTCATTTTGTTTAGTTAAGGAATATATAAAGCAGAAAAAACAAGGTTGATTCATTTTTACTATCTGTTTATATAACTTAATAAATGCTTCAAGTAGAAAAAAGTTTAATTCATAAGATACTTGGATAATAAAACTAGTTATTAAGTCAACCTCTGTTATCTAGTTGAGTTCATAAATAATAGTTTCTACTAAAGCAGAACCTGGGAATATTTTTAGAAAGGAGTATGCCAAAGGAATTCTGAACACATTGAAATACAGCACCCAATTATGGATTCCTCTGATCTGTTATGAAAATGAAGTTTCCATTGAGCCTTTTCCTAGTGTCTCCCCTCCCAGCAGGACCATGAATTGTCAGGGTCTGCTCTAACAGCTTATTTTATATTTTTTCTTGGAGAAAACTTTTTTCTTCCATTACTCAGCTGTGCTAATCAGACCTGTTTTGCTCCACAGAAGTTTTCAACAGGGGCAAGATTGCCTTCATCCACCAAGCTCCGTGAGCGGCAGGCTCTGCTATGGATAGTCTTCGAGTGGGTGATTGATTTCCTCTCTTAGCACATGTCATAAATTTGCTAAATTCCCTGTTATAATATATGTCATTGGCTTAGCAACCTCAGTTGATTTCACTGAATTCTTGGCTGACTTTTCCATTTTTCACCTCCTGGAACAAAATGTATTACTAAACAGAGAAACACAGACAACATAGTAAACAAAACAAACAAAAAGCTGTGATAGGTCCTGATTTAGTGCTGTTTTGCATTTGTCATCAAACCTGCTCATATGTTTAAGAACATAATTTCTTAAGAGAGACCATAGATATTGCATCGGATTCATCCATGTGTGTATGCATATACTCTTGAGCTCCTCCCAATTCCCCTTCCTGTTATGTTTTTCATAGTTTTGCTTAATGTGATCTAAAATGTTCTTGCAGCTTTAAATGAATAGATTAGGAAATTCATAGAAATGTTTGAGCCGTATGGTGTATGGAGACACCTTTGAAGTTTCCATTGAGCCTTTTCACAGTGTCTTCCCTGCCAGCAGGACCATGTTTTCTGTTAGAGTCTGCTCTAACAGCTTACTTTACATTTTTTCTTGGAGAAAATTTTTTCTTCTATTACTTAGCTGCGCTAAATAATCGGACGGAAAGAACTGTTTTCTTTTCTTCCATTATAATGTCAAAGAAATATTTTCTTGCTTATGGAAACAAAAGCTCTTTAGACAACCATCCATCAAATCATAGTATGGTTCTCTTAAAAACCATTTGAATGAAGGACTTTTAACCATTTACTACATTTCACATGGGTGCTAATAAAACATCCCCTGCCTAATGAACAGCTGTTATTATTGGTTAAGCTGATTGAAAGAAGAGAGAATTAGGACCAGCTGCAAAATGCATTCATGAGTGGTGAGAGAAACTGGCAGCTGTTATTCAGCTTGCTATAAATATTTTTAATTAAAATTTGCCTCCTGGTTTTCAATTTGGGTAATAGTAGAGACTTTAAGTTAGCCACTTTAGGGGTAAAGGGATCACTTTCTCTTCAAGAAAAGCTTTTTAACCTTTTATTATCAAGTACTATTAACAATAATTGCGGTATACTGCTGGCTGATAGGAAAATGAGCTGCCTGATGAAAAAGTCCTTTTCTAGAACCATGTGGACCCAAGAATTTTAAAGTTTGAACTGCCTGGTTTTAATACTTGCATTTCCAGATATTCATCAGGAATTCTTAAAAAAAAAAGAGTGAAGATAATGAATAGAAGTATCAAAATTGGGCCTGCCTTAGAAATAAAACACACACACACACAATGTGTTTTTTTTTTACTAAAATCCTGCTCTTTTGGTGATAGGTCTCTCCTCCCATTCATGACAGTTCTCTTTTCATCTCATAATCCATTTGCTCTCTAAGGAGATGCCAGGTCATTTCTTCTAATCTGCATGTTTGCCTCAGATATACTCAGTATATTTCATACTTTTAACCATGACCTATATATTCCTGATGCAAAACTTTTGTTCTCCAGTCCTGGAGAAAAAAAACTCCATTGGAAAATCTAAAAGCCTGTCTTATGCAAGATATGGAATCCAAATGTATCTTACTAGCTTTGTTTAGGATTCTTTACATTGAGAAATTACCAATGATGTGATTCTGGACCAATGAATACCTCAGGCACCTAGTATAAACAAGTATAAAACTGCTTTGTAGCAACTGTTCAAAAAAATGGGTGCATGGAACTCCCACAGTAAAAAATAGTAATAAAATAAAAAACTCCATTGAAGATAATCCCACAACAAAAACAAAAACAAAACAAAACTACTATACAAGGAAACCATTTGTCATGGGAAAATTAGTAGACAATCATTAGGAAAATTAGTATTCTAAGAATTTGAACTGATAGAATAATCTGAAAAAGACTATAAAATAATGCTTAATTTATTTAAGAGATAAAAGAAGGACCAAAAACCAAGAGGAAAAAAAATGGGATATTGAAATAAATAACAGACAAAAATGAAAAAGAACCAAATACGATTTATTGGATTGCTACAGCTAAAGCAGAAAACAATGAATTGAAAGTCATCTCTACGGAAATTTCTTGGTATGAAAATAGAGACATAAAGAAATACCAAATGTCAAAGCAGAGGTAAGAGAAGTAGAGTAAAGAATAAGAAAATCAATAAGTACTCTAATGGGGATTCCAATAGGAGAGAAAAGAAAAGTGGAGGAAGAGGTAATATTCAAGGAGAAAAATGAAGGTTTTCAGTATTCTTGAAAACATGAGTTTACAGACTGTAAAATAGACGAGTTTATAGACATGTCCCAAGTCAAATAAAGAAACAAAATCTGCATATGGATACATCCAACCACAAAACTCGAAAGACAAAGAGAAAATTTTAAAAGCAGTTAGAGGGGAAAATACAGGTTATTGATAGAGAAACAATATTAGACTGGTAGTCAAATTGCTATCAACAATAATAAAGGTGGGGAGACAATGAAATATCTGTAAACTATTGAAAATAATGTGAACCTAGAATTCTATGCCCAGGTAAATTTCCTCAGAGTGTGAATAGATTCAAAAGAAGGCTATGAGAATGCAGTTACGCTGAAAACATTACTTAAAAATGTATTTTGTTTAGAAAGAGGGAGGTGCAAAGGTAGTTCAGTGATAGAAGTCTCGCCTGCCATGCAGGAGACCCAGGTTCATTCCTGGCCCATGCACTTCCCCTAAAACAAACAAACAAACAAACAAAAACCTAGCAAAAATTCAGCAAATGGTGCTGCAATAACAGGGTACTCACATGGAAAAAGGATGAAATGTGACCCTACCATACAGCATACTCACACACACAAAAGTCAATTGCATTCCTAATCAGGTACAGTAACAGAAAATGTAATTATAAAACACACAATTTAAAATAAGAATAAACTCCTAGGTACCTAGAAATATATCTAATAAATGCACAGAAGTATATGAAACATTATGGAAAGACCTCATGGAAGACCTAAATAAGCAGAGACTCTACCATGTTTATGGCTACAAAATTTGATATCAGAATGATGTCAGCTTTTACCAAATGGATTTATAAGTTAGTTGTAATTACAGTCAAATCCTAATAACTTTTTTTTTCCAACAGCTTTTTGTATGTAACTTAAGAACTGGGTCTAAACATTTGATTATTTAGCAAAGGGGCAAGGATAGCCCAGGCATTTTTTTCAAGAAGGACAAGATGCAGGAAATCTTGCTACTAGATATCAGTATGCATTATAAAAATAGTATGCTGATAGTGTAGGGATAGGATAGATAAATAAGCCAGTAAAATAGACTGGACAGCCCAAGCCATATAAGGACACTTGATACATGACAGAGGAGGCATTGTAAAACCATAAGAAAGAACAAACAGTTCAAGCAATAATGCTAGGCAATTGGTTTTCCATTTGGAAAAATACAATCGGATTCCAAGTTCATACCACATGCAAAAATCAACTCCAGGTCAATCAAGAAACAAATGTAAAAAGAATATTCTGAAGACTTTTAAAAAATATGAGGATATTTTATCATATTTTATGAAGAAAGGAATTTCTGAAACAAGCCCAAAATATCAAATCATAAAGGAAGAGATTGATATTTTAGATTACATTAAAATATAAAAAGTCTATATATCAAAAACACCATAGGAAAGTGAAAAGAAAACTACACACTGGAAGAAATTGTTTGCAATGCAAAGAGATACGATTTTGTGATTATCAAATGGGTAAAAATTGAATGCTGGACACCAAATGTTGGGGAGGATATGTAGAAAAGTAAATAATTATTCACAGCTGATGATGTTTAGGTTGATAGAACCCATTGGAGAGTACTTTGGCAATATTTACTAAAGTTTAACTGGAACATTGTTTATGAGCAAACTATTTGATTCTCAAGAAAATTTCTTATGCATTGCAAAAGAGTGCATGTACAGAAATGTTTACTGTGGCTTTAATTATAGTAGAAAAAATTAAAAGTTTCTATCAATAGAATGGAAAAATAAATCATATAACATTAGAAGTTAAAAGAAATAAATGAGGACTAAATATACCAATTTGTATAAATCCCAAGAACAAAAATATTAAGTAAGAAAGCATTGTTGCAAAATATGTTCAATACAATGTTTATGTAAATCAAAACCAAACAAATATTATTGTATGACATTATGAATGCATGCATATACTGTAAAAGTGTAAAAATATTCATGAAAAGGACACTCACCAACTTCAGGACAGGGATAATTATTGGTGTGAAGGGTTAGGAATTCTGAAAGCCAATTATGGCTCGAAGTAGTAGTTACTAGGGTGACTATTATTTAATTATTATTATGTAATTATTTCATAATTAAACAAAACATTTAAAAGAAGCAATGGTAAGATTATTCCTATAAAAAGTCAATATCTTAATCTGCACACATTGCATACATTACCCTTGGCACATGACTCATTCCCTAGAAGGATGAAAATAAAATGTGTTTTCAGTGTCTACACCCACATCCCTGGGTGATCTCTCTGAAGATGATAAGGGTACAAAAGCTGGTCTGGATCAGAAATGAAAACTGGTGGTGTAGTAAATCTGGTTTGCTAATAAATTGAATGACTGAACTCTCCAGTGACACAGCAGAACTGACCGATATCAGCAAATTCAGCAGAAAGCACAGAGGTCTGGATGGCTGAGCCAAATTTATGTTTGGAGAGATTTCAGTTTATATTTTCCTTCCAAATGAGGGTGCAGAAGATGGCTTGAAGAACAAGGACGTTCCAGGGAATTTTCTCTCTTAGTCCAGCCCTGCGGCCCCTAGTTTGGCACTGAGGCTGGAAGCCTTCGCTACGTGCTAAAGAGGTGTCTGCTGCTAAGCACTGATGGGCTTTTCCTAGTCACTCACCATTCGCCATATTTATTTATCAGTTTCTTTTCATGGGGGGTACAACTGCCTCAAGGGCACTGATGACACAGCTAATTAAAGACGTGGTTTGGCCTAATAAAATTTATGGCCAGAATGGTTTTCTGCTACTGAACAGAAGACTCTTTGGTCCTGCCAGATCCTCTCCTTTGCAGCCCCAGCCTCAAACCAGCTGCCCAAACTATGAGTATCTTACCTCCTTCCCCCACTCCCTTTGCATCTCATGTTTATTTCCATGATAGCACGTACTACTTAAAATATAGTAGGACTTTTTGTAATTCTATGTTTATGGATCTGGAGCTTCTTAAGAGCAAGAACTATGTCTTAAACAATATACAGGTGATTTGCACATTGTAGACTAACAATGTTTGTGAAAAAATATATCTGTTGACAGGATATTATAAGGATGCTATAAAAGAAATTAAAAAGTCTTTGTTACAATTTAGATATCCTGGAAGACACACATACCGACACTTAAAAACAGATCCAGGAACACTTATTCTAATCAATATATTTTAAACAGATAATCAAAATTAAATGTTTATTAAATAAAACAATGAATTTAATTTCCTATATATATTTTTTATTTTTAATGGGTTATAATCCACATAACATAAAAGTCACCATTTGAAAGTGTACTGTAAATATTTGTTTAATGTCTGCCTTCAACTCTGCAATAACTACAGTATGGACTACAAATGTCTCCTTAACTGTAGTATTTCTAAGGCCCAACACAATTTGGGGGATGGAGTAGGCACTTTACATATTTTTATCAGAAGGCTGAATAAACAACTAGGTGGTTCAAAAGATGCTAAACCATACCTCAGGGAGATTTAAACTTTTCCAGTGAAGATATTTTTATGGCCATGGTTATTCATATCATCAGCACAAATTGCATTATAGTATTACAGTATTAGGCTAGAGAAGATTTTCCTACCTATTTCACTTCTGCCCCCTCATTATCCACTTTTCTAGGATTAATTCCCTCCTGTTTGTGAATCTGTGGGGTGGAGGAAAATAGGGCTATTTTCGGTAAAGTGCTCCATTATTTGAGGAGATGATGGCTACCTATCAGATGTTATCCCACAAATTCTGAGTGGAGAATGAGCCCAACATATACTTGTAAGAAGAGGGCTGAAGAGATTATAATAGTCGTGGTGAATCCTAAGGAATCTTCACTGAGCAGATCAGAATGAAATGGAATGGAAGGTCTTACAGCCCACATATTCTCCTACCCTCTGCCCTGTACCTAGCTCAAGCCCAGTGACAAAACACCTTGTTTTATTTTTGCCATATCTTTGGGGACTGCTGTTATCGTATGTTTTCATTAGCTTCCTTTTGGAGGTCAGCACAGCTTTTTATTATAACAAACATGTGAATAAATCCAGAAGGTTACAGAGTCATTTGTCCTGTTTCATTTCCTTTCAAACAGAGATGCTGCTTAGACGGTTGAGGGTAGAGAATACGTCAGATTGCCGGGATTGCCTAGCAAGAGAGGCATGCGAGTAGTTGGAAATCTCTCAGTCATTTGTTACCTAAGGTAAGAATGAATTGTTGAAACAGGGATCACTTGTTGTTGCTATTTCAAAATCTGTTAATAAACCCTATGTTCTCTGAAAATAAGGCCCCGTGGAATTAGGAAGATATAGATTTTATAAGAGGGGATGGTAATTTCAGTGCTTCTTGGGGGTAGGTCAGGCTCTTTCTAGGAGGAAAGTTTTGAATCCCTTCAAAGACTATAGTTTCTTCCATTGAAGAGATCACTCTATAAATTAAATGTTATTGTTTTGTTTCCTATCGAATCCCAGTCTTAAACAAATGGCTTTTGAGGTTAAGTTGATTGTTCTGTCATTTTATCTCATTATTATTCATTTTAAAATCCTGGCGAATCTCATTACATATTCTCATCTTGCCAAGTGAAGCTTATACCCTAAAAATTGCACTATTATCTCACTTGATTTTGTCAATATTCTCTATCAATAAGCCTTCATCCATTTATTACACAAACACGTGATAAGCACAAACGACCAAAACAAATATTTGTGTGATTTTTTTTCTTTCTACCCTAGTACCTTTATTCATTAAAGACAATTGTTTCAAAATGTCTACCAGGTCCTTTTTGGGCAATATCATGTTTCACATCACGGGACTTTATCATGAGTTTTCCATGACTGTAGACATTCCGGGATTTGTTCTTTTGGCATTAGATCTATAGGTGAATCAGATTAGAGTGAAGTCAGATTGATTAGAAAGACATGCACTATGCATTGAGTCAATGAGCCTCATTTTACCCCTTGTTTAATCCAGTAGACACTGACTGAGCAGTTACTATATGTTTAGACCATATTAGTCATAAGAAGATGACCTCTCCTAGCTTTCTAGGGCCTTATAGTCTCGCTGTCCACATTCACAAAACCCTGAGCAGGCAGATTGTGATAGAAAATTGTGGAGAAAATTCAAAATAAGGACTTGATCAAGATACACTGAGAGAAGGAAAAGATCCTCTTTTTGAGGTAACAATAAAATGACTGAGAAAAAAAATGACTGAATCAAGAAAAATTTTGATTTTTCTTAGAAAGCATGTTTGATTTATCAGTCATGGAAGTGACACATGCCTGCTGAACAATCCAGTGTTTTCGTATTGCCCCTTGCATCTTTACAAGCTCAAGCCACTTTAAGTTATCTGAAAAGTTTGTTCCTCGCAACCTGGAAAAATGCAGCAAATACTTTTCCTAATTCCATGATGCCTGATTTTTTTCTAGCTCACAGACATGCCATGTTGATAAAAGAAACCATAGATGGAAATTGTCTTAAATACAGTTATTTATTTAATTAAAAAGTAAAACAACAACAGCACTTATTGAGCACCTCCTCCATGCAAGGCACTCCACTGGCATTGGGAATACGCTTATAAACCATATAGACCTTGTGTATTTAAAGCAATGTGGAAATGCCTTGACAGAATACTCATGGACCATCACAATCATGCTTATGTATGAAAGAAGAGAGGTGTTTTCCCCCCTTGGAGGAATTTTCTTATAAAAATTGCCCTTCATCCAGAGGAAAATGAGTAACTAAAGCCTCCTAAGAAATTTAGGACTGTACAAAATTAGTTCCTTTGTTTCCCTTTCCTAATTCAAATTTATTTCCTTTAAGTGCAGCAATGGCATGTCTCAGCATCTGTGTTGACGGACAGGGAATGGGCAAGAATACTATCTATTCATCCAGTTCTAGCACAGCTCATCTCTACCTCCCCCAAAGCTGATAAGGAAAGGAAGAAAAAAGCTATCTTATCACATCAATTTCATTGTTAGAATGAAACAGCCGTGACATCATAAAATTAAAAATGGGAAGAGCTGCCCGCACCATGAATCGTGAGTATATATTCATACCAAGAAATTGCTGATTAGGGTGCAAATAATTAAACCTTGTTACAAGCTCAGGGGAACTTTTTCTTTCTTTTTCTACCTATTAGTTTATCGCTGATGAGTCAGGAAGGGACCCTTAGAAAGACTGTAATGACACTATCACATTACCCCCTCCCTCAGTTGCATTATCACTAGCTGAAATGACCTTTTTGAGGATTT
>PVIY010004280.1:0-104458 GCA_004026745.1 Myrmecophaga tridactyla
CAAGGAAGAAGGGTTTCAAGTCAACTGTGCCTGTTTCTGAGAGGCCAAGTGTGAGGCGAGGAAAGCGTACCCTGGGTTTGGCAACATGGAGGTCAGTTGGATTGAGGACGTCCCCAACTCTGTCCTCTGCCTCAGGTTCTCGGTATGGGGCCAATGCAGGGATTTCCAAGTTTGGGTCTTTACAAACCCAGAACTTCCTTTCAGCTGTTCTCTAAAATTTGTAAAGAGAACCTCCAGTCAGTTAAGTTGCAACACAGACTTGTCATTCAGATCATTAAAGCGCAGAACCCGCTTGGAGGGTTAGAAAGGACGCGCCGGCAGGCGGGGAGGCGGCGGCGTCCACGGAACAGCCGCGTCCGATTGGCCGCAGCCGCCGGGTGCCTGGAGGAGACGGAAGGGGGCCGGGCGCCTCGCGCTGCCTTTTCTCGGGGCTGGTACTTTCGCTTTCCTGCGCAGCCTGCAGAGTCGCACTGCCACGTCCGGGTACCGCGCCTGCTCGACCCCCGGCCGAGAAGAAGTGACCCGACGCGTCCGGGAGAGGCAGCAGCCCCGCTTCTCCTCCGCGGCGGCCTCGAGCGTCCCCTTCCAGCCCCTGTCCGGCTCCAGCGCAGAGTGAGTGGGTGTGAGGTCCCGGGACAGGGGCTGTAGGCGCTGTGCAGCTGGACGTTTTCTTCATTTTCGCGGAAAGATTTTCTTTGCCTTGTGTCATCCTCGGGAGCTGGCTAGTTTAGAGGCTCGCGCTGTGCATGCAAACCCACCGGTCTTGGCATCTAATGTGCTGAGTGAGGCTGCTGCTTTGGTTGGGCTCCCCAGCCCCTAGCACCGTGGCTGGCACAAGGTGGCCGTTCAATAAATATTCGTGGGAACGAATGAATGAGTACATGAGTTTGGAATCTCAATTAGGTATATATGTTTAAAGGTGAAGGAACTTAAATGTCTTCTGGAATTTAAGAGCGGTATTTAGTTCCTGAAGCACCCAAATAACACAGTTTCTCTTTTAAAAGAATTCCGACCAGTTCGGAAGCGTTTTGAAGGTATGTGTGGGGTAGCTGTGTGGTTGATTGCGCTTTGGATGTTATATGCATAGGTTGGGGAGGGAGTTGGTTTTATGAGATAGAAATAGCCTTAAGCCTCCAGCACAATCCAGCATGTAACTATCCCTTAAGGAGGATGCTGCTCCAAACTTGTTGAACCACAGTATGGTTTGCTTTCTAATTCATTCTGAAATTTAAAAAAAAAAGTATTTTGGTTTTCAATTCAGCACACTATTATTGAGCACATACTATGTGCAGGGCACTGACCTAGGTTCAGGGGATGAAAAGAAGATAAGATTTGGATCCTGCGGCTCTGGGACGTCCATCAGGTAACGGAGACATCATAGAGTTTTCCAGGGAAGCCCGGGAGGGATTGCTCTAATATAGGGACACAGAATGCAACGACGCACAAGTTGATTAAAGTTTGTTTCTGGGTAAGTGCGTTTCAGACAGTTTTATGGAAGATACAAGAATTCTGGTAGGATTCGGAGAGGCAGAAATTTGTGGAGAGGCTGTTTTCAGTACGAATAATAGAGCAAAGCAGAAATGTGGGACACAGTTGAAAACATAACGTGGTGACTGGGGATGAGGGTTGCTTTGCTGTTGGATAAAATGGGGGTGGAGTGGGAATCAGCCTGGGAATGTACAAGCCATAGTATCTTTGAGCAGAGGGTGATGTCATCCAACATGTGTGCAGCGAGAGGCTGGACTGGGAAGAGAGGGTATTGGAGGCGTGGAGGTAGCAGATCTTGAGACTGGTAAAGGAGTCAGTGTTGGATTTGGGGTTCGAGCCAGGTGACTTGGGGATAGTGATACAGCTCCCTCGGGAGTAACAGGATTTGTCATTCTGGCTGTGCTAACATTTATTTATTGATCATCTGCCCTGTGATGGGGCTTGTGCATGTACTAGATCGGCCAGTGTTCATAACCACCCTGTTGATGGGGGAGTGAATCCCCTGAGGTTATGAGGTTAAGTGGCGTTGCAGCCTTGGCTTGGCTGACACTTAGTCCAGTGTGTTGGCTTTAGGTACATCCTTATTAGACATCTAGCAGGGAGGGAGAGAGCTGCAAATGTGGGGTCTTCTGCTCAGGTAAAATAAATCCGAAGTGAGAAATCAGATTGCTACAACAGGTGTCCCCAGGGGTGGGCCTGAGTGCATTTCTAGTATTATGGTGCTAGTAACTGGCATTATGGTTATGCCTGCTTGCGTGCACGCACATTCCCGTGCCCTGTCACAATCCAGACGTCTGCCTCAGAGGCCCGGCAGGACAAAATTCACTTCCGTCCGCTCTGAATGTTGCCAGCCATGCACTGATAGAAATCTTTGGTTATAGCCACGGTGATTGAAAACCCTTCATTATCTCACCCATCTTAGGACTTCCCTAAATCAGGTTTTTGTTTTGTTTTTTAATCTTTAGAGCTGCTGTGTAAAACTTGTCGTTTCAAATTATGTTTGTTTCGCTTTAAACTTTAAAATCATTACTGAGATTTAATGCTTTTTTGTAGGCCAGATTTATTGTTTGCAGTAGACAAAGAGGAAAAGGTATCTCTTTAAAAATGTATAATCCAGAGCAGTGCAATGGTGACTTAGTAGCATAATTCTTGCCTGCTGTGCCGGAGACCCAGGTTCAATTCCCAGAGCCTGCCCATGCCAAAAATAAAAAAAATAATAAAAAATTTATAAAGTGTGTAGAAACAAAAATAGTTAATTTTATCATATGAATCATATAATGTAAAATACCACTTTAAAATCCTTTGAGTTTAGCTACAAATATACTGTATTTGTAGGGGAGCAGTTTTTGGAATGGTCTTGTAATTTGTACCAAAGCAAACCTTCAAATTGAAGAATGCTTTATATTGCTTTATTTGATAAAAGTGAAGATTTGTTTTAAAGGCATATTAATTGAGCATCTCCTCTGTCTGACACTGTTAGGGGGATACAGTAGTGAACAAACCCCCTCCCTCTCAGCCCTTCCCCTTATACAGTGAGAACAGACAATAATCAAAATGAAAAAGAAAATATATGGTAGGTCAGATGGTACTAAGTGCTATGGAGAAAAATAACTCAGGGAAGAGAGATAGTGTTTTCCAGGATGGGAGGTGGTTATAATTTAAATAAGGGGGCCAGAGAAGGCTTTCCTAATATGTTGACATTTTTAGCAAAGACCTGAAGTTTTGTTTCCCAGAGAAGAAAAAATAAAACTCAACAAAAACAGGCTTTAGAATATAGACAACCGTTTAAGTAATATATTTCAAAGACAAATCGTGTTTTAGATTATGTAAGATATTTAAAAGAACCATATATACTAGATAAGCTTTCTTCGGAACTGTGGTTTTCTATTCATGATGTATGTTCTTTCTTCCTGTAGGATGTCCCAGTGGTATGAGCTGCAGCAGCTTGATTCCAAATTCCTGGAGCAGGTTCACCAGCTTTACGATGACAGTTTTCCCATGGAAATCAGACAGTACCTGGCACAGTGGCTAGAAAAGCAAGATTGGTAAGGAAAATTCACTTGACAGAGCATGTTTATCTGTGTTTTAAAAATACCACTGATTAAGTGCCTTGGAGCCACATTAACTGGAAGAGGAATCTCATCAAAGGCTGTTGGAATTATCTATTGCAGGAAAGTGTGTGGATTTAGAAAATAGGATGTGTCTCCACAAAGGTAGATGCATTATTCATTAAACATGTTTCTGTAGTTTTGTCAAATTTAATCATGGCATGTACTCCTAAAAGCTTTGGATTAAGTTAGGTCATGCTGACACCATGTATTTTCCAAGTCGGTCTCCAGACTGTGGAAAGAAGTAAATTAAAAGAAAAAGATTAAAGCCAAATTATGGGAAAACACTGATTAAAAATATGAAGAAGGTTATCAATTTAAGTGGTATCTTTTAAAACTGATATCTGTTCTACTTCTAAATGTATTGTTGGCTCATTGCAGAAATTTCAAATGTTCTGAAAATATTTGACACGGAAGGTGACGCTCACTGTTAACTTCCCTTCCAGAAATAATCTCCCTTCTTCCATCTCCAGGGATAATCACTATTAACAATGTTGTGCACAATCTCTTGGAATTCTAGAGTTCTCATGCTAATTATATATTTATAATTATTGCTAATTGTATGTTTATATAATTATATAAATTTGTATAATTTCTATTACTAGTAGAAATATACAAACTTCTGCTAAAGGCAATATCAGTTTTGAAAGGAAGGAAATAAATTTTGTGTTGTATGAATGTTACTATAGTAAAAAAATTTTTAAAAGAAAATAAAACCTAAGTTTATTTTTAACAATTTCTATAAGGAAAGCGATCTGTTTTCTATATTTTAAGTATTATCTGGAATTAAATGTGCAAATTTTAAATCTGCCAGGGAGCATGCCGCCAACGACGTGTCGTTTGCCACTACCCGTTTTCACGACCTCTTATCTCAGCTGGATGATCAGTACAGTCGCTTTTCTTTGGAGAACAATTTTTTGTTGCAGCATAACATAAGGAAAAGCAAGCGTAATCTTCAGGTATGATCTGTTTTGTTTTGTTTTTTGTTTTTGCATGGGCAGGCACCGGGAATCGAACCCAGGTCTCCAGCATGGCAGGAGAGAACTCTGCCTTCGGAACCACCACTGCCCACCCAATGGATGTTTTTTTTTTGTTTAGCTGAAATATTCACATGTTCACTGTTCTAATTTGCTAGCTGCCAGAATGCGATATATCAGAAATGGAGCAGCTCTTAAAAAGGGGAATTTAATAAGTTGCAAGTTTACAGTTCTAGGGCCATGAAAATGTCCCAATTAAAGCAAGTCTATAATAATGTCCAAATTAAGGCACCAACAAGAGGTTACCTTCACTAAAGAAAGGCTGATGATGTTCAGAGTTTCTCTCTCAACTGGAAAAGCACATGGTACGTGGTGACGTCTGCTAGCTTTCTCTCCAGGCTTCGTGTTTCATGAAGCTCCCCGGGGGCGTTTTCCTCCTTCATCTCCAAAGGCCTCTGGCTGTGTGGGCTCTTTGCTTCGTGGCTCATGGGTCTCTCATCATTCTAGAAAGGGACTCTCTCCAAAAGGCCTCCTCTTCTAAAGGATTCCAGTAAACTAATCAAGACCAATGTGGAATGGGTGGAGTCACAGCTCCCTCTATTCAAAAGTTAATACTCACAATTGGGTGAGTCATAATCTAATCAAGTTTCCAACATTCAGTACTGAATAGGGTTTAAAAGAAACGACTGCTCCCACAAGATTGGATCAGGATTAAAACATGGTTTTTCTAGGGTACATGATCCTTTCAAACTAGCACATTCACATAGGCAGGTTTTTTTTTCATTCAAGTAATACTTCAGTGCATACTCAGTGGCAGAAGGAGGGGGGACTTAGAAACTGCATAAATTTGTTTTATGTAGCTAATATTTTATAACAAACAAAATGGCAATTTATTTTATAAACTTATAAAGAATTTTCAGGTTCAAGTATATTATCTGTTAGGTGCCATTAATTCTAAGTGAAATGTGTTGAAACCATAATTTTATTTTACAAAAAATTCTCATTATTCAAAGTCAGACCAAAGAAAAGGGGATACCTTTTAAGAGCAGGGAGTTGTAGTATCGTGCTACAGCTGAAAAGAATTTTAGGGATCAGCTGGGTCTGATTCTCTCACCATACATACGAGGAGTAAGTCCGGAAGAGTTTCATTTCCCTGGGGCCTAATAATGATTTAGTGAATTGGAACTGGACTCCCTCTTGTTTTGCTTCCAGCAGTATCTTGCCCTCTCCTGGAGGAGAACGTAAAAATGATGAGAGAATATGCGACAAAGTTTTAGGAGTTCATCAAAACTATTCCCAGCATGCCTCAGGCCTACTACTGTATTTAGTTCTGTAGGAATGGAACTTTTCTGTTTTAATGGAGAGGAGAGCTTTTGTATTTTTGTTTCATACAATACAACT
Source organism: Myrmecophaga tridactyla (assembly GCA_004026745.1). Classification (NCBI taxonomy): domain Eukaryota; kingdom Metazoa; phylum Chordata; class Mammalia; order Pilosa; family Myrmecophagidae; genus Myrmecophaga; species Myrmecophaga tridactyla. The sequence goes on from PVIY010004280.1 coordinate 5,975, forward strand.
GAACTGTTCAACTTCAGTAATTGGAAGCCTGTTGTTCTTTGTGACTATATCTGTGATTGTATTATACGTGTGAAGTGGGAAAATTAGATTAATTTTACAGAGACTTGCCGTACTACAGGCTTTGCTTGAATGTACCTGTTACAATGAGCCACAGTTGCCGCGATTTTGCAAACAAACTTTGACAGTGAAAAAAGGAAAACTGAGAAAAATATCTTTGGTCTAATTCAGAGCAGAGACCAACAAATAAATTAATTGACAATGACCATGGATAATTTTCTATTATTTGCACTATTTCAGCACTCTAACGGAAAATAATTGGCCTCAAGAAAAATGGAAAGACAGCGAGTAAAAATATATGAACCCTGTATGAAAATGTTTCATTTTTTTTATTCAAGAAGTACTTTAGGTACCTGCACGGAACTGGAAAGTTAAAGCAATTTTTGTCACAATTTGTAAAAGGAATATTTTGTTTTCAGCAAAAATAGTTTCTATATAATTTAATAAATGTGAAATGAGGTTCCTTCAGTGGATATGAATAAATTCCTATCTATCTATAATATACAGTGGTTTAAACATTCCAAATTTTAATTTATTTTTATTCTCACAACTCGTCTCTAGGATAATTTTCAGGAAGACCCAGTACAGATGTCCATGATCATCTGTAGCTGTCTGAAAGAAGAAAGGAAGATCTTGGAAAATGCCCAGAGATTCAGTCAGGTACTGTTTTCTAATCAAGCACTCACAATTATTATAACATAAAATTTCATTTAATCATCTGACAGATATTACAGAGTCCCTCTTCAAGGCAGTGGGTAATACCCCTCTGATTTTGTAGCCACAGTAAGTGTTGAAATACCATACTTACAGCTTTTGTAGAACCAGGCTTTTAGAAAAGGACCCGGATCCCACAGAATTATGTTCTCGTGAAGCAGAGAGACAACAGATAGACGAGATGCTTCTGGATATTAACAAGTGGCTATGAAGATAATAAAGCAGGATACTGTGATAGACAGTGAGGGGCTGGCGCATGGGGTGGTTTCTTTAGATTGAGGTCAGGAAAAGCTTGCCCCTGTCCCCAGCACAGGGGCAGAAGCAGAGAGACAGAGCACTGTTGCAGCAGTCCAAGGGCAAGGCGGCGGCAGCTTGCACTTGGCAGAAACAGTAGAGGTGAGAAGTGGACAGACTCAGGTTATGCCTTAGACACGGTGCCCGAAGGCTTATATTGAAGGACCAGGCACAGGAGGTGAGAGAAGGAGAAGAATCATGGTTTGTGACTTGAGCCATCAGGAGAGAATGCTGTTGCTGTTTACCGAGCTGGGGAAGACAGAGAAGAGAACAGGAGAAGGATTTTTTGCAGGACAGAATAAGTTTTAGGGGAGAAGAACCTGTTAATGGGAAAAACAAGGGCTTTGTTTCGATTGAGATACCTATTAAATAACCTGCATCAAAAGAGTGAGTGGGTAAGAGTTGTATTAGTATCAAGATTCTTGATCATGGTTTCCAGAGATCTGGAAAGATTTATATTTTTTAATTTATTTATTACAATTTATTTATTAATTCTCTTTCTTGCATTTATTAATTTCCTTTCTTGACTGATGGAGCAGTGAGAACAACCCAGCAGGCACCTGCGTCCTCATTGTGAAGCCTGTCTGTCTTATGTTATGGGGTGTCTGGCTGAGACCATTCCACCCTGACGGGGAGAGTACGGAGGACACAGTGGAATGTGCATTTCACTAACAAATAGCTAACAAAGTGAGCTGTGCGGGTCGGGGAGAAGGGGTGAATTTAAGTAGCACTGGTCAGTACCATCCTCCGTGCACTTCCTGAGCATTGAGCATTTACCCCAGTCCTTAGGAAGCTGCAGCTTCTCTGGGCCCCTAGGTGCAGAGTCAGCATTAGGAGGCTGAGAAGGTGATCACTGCTCTCGCAGATCAAATCCATCTCCTGTGTTTTCACTGGGTCTTGAAGGCTTGTCAGCTTTTGAGCTCCCCCTTAAAAGTGTAGGGTGATCTGAGTAGAGGTTCATTTGAAATCTTTCAGAGGACACCTAAGTTATCAGTGAACCCCTTGGAGGAGGTTTTGTTGTCTTCCCAGCTGAGAGCTGGAGCAGCACGTCCTTCTCAGGGCAGGAGAGAAGGTCCTGGATATTTAGAGGTGTCAGAGAAAGGGAAAAGGCACAGTAGGTACCTCCGTTCCAGAGTTACCCAGCCTAGTGCTAGCTGGGAAGTTCACAAACTCTATTTGCCATTTCCCCCAACTTAATGAAATAATTGCATTTTAATAATATATCGTCTGTACACACTGAAGTATTTATAGATGTCTGTGTGATGTCTGGTATTTGCTTCAGAGTAACCCAGTTTCTTCAAAACAGCAAGGGGTGTGAGGGGAATATAGATGAAACATGATTGTCCATGAATTGATGATTATTGAAGCTGGTTGATAGGTGCTGTTCTCTCCCCTTTGTGTATATTTAAAGTTTTTCATAATAAAAATTTGCAGTGAGTTCAAAAACATAAAAATAAATCCAAAACAAGGCAGAGCATTTTAAAAACACAGACTTCTCTGGAAATTTTGGGATAAGAAAGTACCAGTCCCATTAGTTTTCATTTTAATAGGAGAGTGTTTGGAAAATATGTTTGAAAAGGCCATTATATTACATTACAATATGCTTTAGTAAATTATAAATTGTTTTGTCTGCTGCTAAGCTTTTTTCTTTTTCTTTTTGTGATGAGAAAGCAAATTGTATGTATGAGCAGAATGTAGGTCCATAGGATTCCCTGGTGATCATTTCCTTCAAGTCGGAGGAGAAAATGTGAAAAATGTGAAGTGGGTTCTAGCATTCCCTTTGCCAGTCCAGCTTCACGATGTTAACGAAGTTATAGAATGCTGAATGCTTCAGATCCACTGCTAGTACTTTGTAAACATTATTTCATTTGAATAAATGGTTTCAGAACTTTCACTGAAGGTAGACATTTTTGTCCCCAGTTACAGATGAGGAAACTAAGATTTTGAGGTCCCATAATTTGTTGAAGATCCCAGAGCTAAGAAGGAACAAGTTTGGAATTGAAACCTGGGTTGTCTGATTCTAAAACCCGTTCACTGGGAAAGCCATTCACTGTCCCTTAACTTTAGTTTTCTACCCTGTAAGGTGGGATCTGAGGGTGTTCTGACGGGAACCGGTCCATTAGGGACCCCCCACTCATGAGTGTCCATCAGAGATCCCCCAGGCACATCTCCTTGGACAGCTGTTCCCTCAGTTGAAGTGAGCCTTCTTGAGCAGAAAATTTTTCTTTTGTTCAGGGTCTGTGAGTAACTGAGATCCAGGTGAAATCCTTGACACAGGGTCTTTAGATGTGCAGCTGCGAGAGGAGAACATAGGGCTAGATGATGGCACATCCCTTCCAACATTCATCTTGGTTTTTCCTGTGGTTTAAATGCTCCTGGTTTGTCAGAAAGTACTAAAGAAAGTATAGACTTTTCAGCCTATATTAAGACAAATGAATAGCCAGTTGGAAAAAAATTGAAATTAGTACCATAGTTTACACTAAAAACAAGAATAAATTCAAACAGATTAGAGATCTAAAAGTAAAAAGAAAAAAAAATATGCATATGTTGGGAAAAAGTGGTAAAATTTATAATCTGGGATTCGGAAAAGCTTTATAAATTATGAGTGAAAAATCCAGCTCTGAAAAAAAAAGAATGTTAAATATGAAAATATAAAAAATTTTTAAAAACTTTTTTACATGGCCAAAAAAAGAGACTACCTATAAACCAACTCAAAAGACTGGTGAGATACTGGGAGAAAATATCTGCAACATATATCACAGAAAAGAGGCTAAAATTCTTAATATATAAAGATGTCTTAAAAGAGTGAAAGGAAAAAAAGAGATAAAAACTTTGTTATAAAAATGGACAAAAGACAGCAAACAGACTTCATGAAAAGGTACTCTAATGGCCCTAAAACATGAAAAAAAAAATGCTCATTTTCACTTTCAAGGAGAGAAACACAAGTTAAAACTACACCAAGAAACAATTTCTCACCTATAAAATTGGCAGTTCGAAAGCTTGGCAGCATGCTCTGTTGGTGAAGCTCTGGGGAAACAAGTCACTCTCATACATTGCTGAAGACTAGAAAAAGTTGTACAACCCCATGTAGAGAAGAAGTTGTTAACATCTAAGAAAACTGCATAGGCAAATACCCTTTGACTCAGCTATCCCACTTCTAGGAATTTACCCTGAACAAAAAGCATTTGCCCAAAGTTTTTCATTTGGGCATTGTTATTTCAAATAATTGTAAAATATGGGAAACAAGCTAATTGACCATTTGTAGGAAATTGATTTAATTAACTTTGGTACATGCACACAATGGAATATTATAAGAAGAATGGAAAAGAAACAAATGATCATAATTGTATATCAGACACATAACCACACAGAAGATGCTTTAAAAAGAATTAATCTAAGGAGCTTTTGAACATAGTTATTTTTTTGTTTGTTTTATTTTTATTTGCCTTATTTGAAGGGTAAAGAGAACTCCAAAGAAGCTTTGAACTTTTCCTGGTAGGTTTGTTGGTGGTGGTAGTTTTATGTATGCATGTATATTGTAATACAGAGCAAATGAGAAAATATTTTGATGTTGGGAACCAAGATTCTTATTGTGGAGAAAGGAGGTATAAAGATAGAAAGAGACAAGGAGAAGAAGAGATGGATTGAAATTAGAGGTATTAGTGTAAAAAAGTATATACACACACACAGACACACACACACACAGACACACACGCTAGCTCTGGCCACTGAAAGGCCCTGGAAGCAATGTCAGTCTTGTAGCAGGAGCACACCTATAGTATGCAAATCTTAGTTCCTAAATACCAATCCAACCAAAAGCAACCATGAATCTTTGAGAAATGACCGATTCCAGGTCTGGACAAAGAGCTTGAGAGATGAGCCTGCCATTCCTGCTGAGCCAGATCATAAGGAAATATGAACTATTAGGAACATGTCAAAAGAACGCAGGAGCCAGCTTGAAGGAATACCCACAAGTCAAATTTGGGACAAGAACATCAAAGTAAATAATGACCAGAAGAGATTTTAAAACATTAAGAAAAGAATCCATAACTCCATGTGATTCGCAGTTAAACAGAAGGAAAGGAAAGCTCTTTATGGAAGAATGCCAGACTTATAAAACTAAAAGGAATGGAAGTCACCATTTTAGAATTACTGTAGTTATAAATTGATTCATCCGGTAGTTTCTAAAACTAGTGGGTGAAAGACCGTTAGGACAGCTGGATAGTTACAAGGTCTTTTAGTATCAGCCCATAATGGGGGAAACATATATCTTGACATAACACAGCCTTAACCAAGTGAGGAATCTTAAATCATAATGATGGGGAAACTGGTCCCATGTGAACTCTGACAGTATGAACTGAGAAAGGCAGAGCATCATCTATATAATATCTTGCAAAAAACGTCTGACCTGGGTTTAACCATGAAGAAACAATTAGACAAATCCAAACTGAGAGAAATTCTGCAACAAACAAATGAAACAAACTGGCCTGCACGCTTTAAAAATATTAGTATCATAAGAGGCAAAAAAAAAAAAAGAGATGGTGAAATGTCCGAGATTGAAGGAGACTTAAAAAAAACAAGACTGTTATAAGCAATATGTGATCCTTGATTGAATCCTAGACTGAGAAATGAAAGTTATTGAGGCAGACTGGGAAAATTTGAATCTGGTCTGTACCTTTGGTAATAGTGACTGAATATTAAATTTCCTGAGTGTGGCAGTTGTAATGTGGTTTTGTAGAAAATTGCTCCTATTATTGAGATACAGGCTGAAATATTTAGGAGTAAAGGGTCCCCATGCCTGCAAGTAACTCTTGCATGGTTCAGCATGTAGTTCTAGACTTATAAGGAGAAATAGATTAAAAATTGCCCACATTTGCCATACTTGTTTTGTGTGGATGTTTTTTGGGGTGTTGTATTAAGCTTGCAATTTTTCTATGAGTTTGAAATTTTGAAAATGAAAGTTGGGGACAGGGCAATAATTTCTGCCAGCACACACTTCAAACAGCCTGCTCAGTGCCTGTCTCACTAACACAGAAATGATAAACAGCATTTTTTATAGCTAAACTCCTTGCATTTGAACATTTAAACAATTCCAATTGTTTAAATTGGAATTCCGATCGGAATTACCGATACCCAAATAAGCCATCATATCAAAGTAATTTAGTAATACCCAGCAAGCCTGCTACTGGCATTCTGACCTGTTACTTCAGACTTTTATGTCCGAGTCTTCTGGTTATCCAGGATAAGAACTGACTACTCCCAGAAGAGTGGATTCATATTCATTCACAGACCATCGGTGGAGCCCTTTAGAGTGTGCTTTTCAATTTTGATAAACCTGTGAATAACCTGGGATCTTGTTAAAATGACATTCTGAGTCAGTAGTCAGTCAGGACCTGAGCTGCTGCGTTTCCGACAAGCTCCAGGTAATAAGGTGCTCCTGGTCTGGGGACCACACTTTGAATCCCACAGCTTTAAGACAAATAAGTACAGAATTTGAGAAGTCCTGAAATAAATTCCTTTGTGGTAGCATGCAACCGTATGAATTAATGGGAACGTCTAGAAATTTGTTTTGATTACTTTAGGCATGAACTGAGCCTAGTCTTTCTGTAGCCTTGTAGCAGTTTACCACCATTTTCCAGGGCCTCAGGAATCAAGCCCTTTCTTGTTGACCACACACATGGGCAGCCAGTAGCGAACTTTGGAAGGTCTGGGTGGGCCACAGGGTATGGACTTGACTTTGGAGTGTGGCCAGTAAGGAAACACACACACACAGAAAATGATGGTTGTTAACTATGCACTTCCCATTACAGACTCAGTCGGGGACTGTCCAGAGCACGGTGATGTTAGATAAACAGAAGGAGCTTGATAGCAAAGTCAGAAATGTGAAGGACAAAGTTATGGTGAGTATTGAGTAAGTACATACATTTACTCTGTAAATTTTTTTATAGGGGGGAAAAATGTTTAAATCGCTGAGTGTAAACCTAATAACTGGCTTCATTCTTTCAAGTAACTGAGGAAGAAAAGTTTTGCTGACGTCCCAAATCATAAGTAAATATGTTGGTAAAATCAAAGACCAAAGTTTTTATGGTCTGTTATGACTTTTAATCATTGAGCAGTAAGGGTTGACTTTGCCCTGTCACCCAGCAAACCAGACCAGACGTCACTGCTCTAAGTAGCTCTTGATGTCCACGTCTTTCAAATCAGGCTATTCCTGGAATTACACAGGGCCCCAGGAGAAACATGACCTGTCTTTCTCAAGCATCCATTTTCCTCTAAAATCTGGGGGCAACAAAAAAAATATCATTAAAAGACATTCTGTTACATTTCTGATTAGAATAAAACATCCACAATAAGTTTTAAGATAAAACTTCTGGGCAGCTGCCGTGGCTCAGCAGGCAGAGCTCTGACCTGCCGTGCTGGAGGTCTGGAGTTCGATCCCTGGTGCCTCCTGCCCATATGCAAATTAAAAAAAAAAAATTATAGAAGCAGCAGGCTGCTTCACTGCCCTTGGTGGCACATCCTCACTTGCCCCTGCTGCTAGGGGTATTTGTGGGAAAGGTGGGGAGTTCTGCTCCACCCAAGGCCTGTATCTGTGGGCAGGCCTTTCCAGCTGAGGAGTGTAGTCCTCCTGTGGGTCTCTGGGTCACTCTGAAATGCCCGTGTCTTGGTGCTTAGACAGCATCTTTCCAAACTCTAGATGTTGGGAGCAACTTCATGTGGCAATCTCCAAATGCAACACCTCATTAAAGAAGAAACTGTTGGGTAATATGATGTACTAATAAAATTGTTTAAAAATGAACAGAAAGAAACAAATGCTAGAGAAAATGTGGAGAAAGAGTTGTACCTATTCATTGTCGATAGGGAAGCTGAGAGGCACAGCCCCTTGGAGGGCAGTGTGGTGGTTCCACAGGAGGCTAGGGGTGGGGTTGCCATATGATCCCGCAACCCTGTTGCTAGGTATATACCTGGAGGAACTGAGAGTGGGGACATGAATGGACATTTGCATGCTGGTGTTTATGGTGGCAGTGTTCATGATTTGCAATGGGTGGAGGTGACCTAAGGATACAATGACTGAGAAATGGAAGCGGAAACTGTGGTGTATACATAAAACAGACTGGGTAGAAAGGAGGAAATGTTAAACTTCCCCATTTGGGGGATTCATGATATTCTTGCAAGCAGTGGGAACCCATTCAATAGGCTAAACCCTCGATCTTGGGGTTTGCCCATATGAAACTTATTTCTGCAAAGGAGAAGCTAGGCCTACTTATGATTGTTCCTTAGAGTCACCTCCAAAGAACCTGTTTTGTTGCTCAGATGTGGCCTCTCTCTCTAAGCCAACTTGGCAGGTGAACTCACTGCCCTACCCCCTACATAAGATATGACTCCCAGGAGTGTAAATCTCCCTGGCAATGTAGGACATGACTCCTGGGGATGAGCTGGGACCCAACATCATGGAATTGAAAAAGTCTTCTTGACCAAAAAGGGAAAGAGAAAAAGGAGACCAAATAAAGTTTCAGTGGATGAAAGATTTCAAACAGATTCGAGAGGTTATCCTGGAGGTTATTCTTATGCATTACCTAGATATCCCTTTTTAGTTTGTGGTATATATATTAGGGTCGCTGGAGGGAAGTACTTGAAACTGTTGAACTTTATTAGGATAGCCTTGATCCTTGAAGGTGGTTATAAAACTATATAGCTTTTACAGTGTGACTGTGTGATTGTGAAAACGTTGTGTCTGATGCTCCCTTTATCCAAGATGTGGACAGATGAGTGAAAACATAAGGACAAAAAAAAAAAAAAAAATGATGGGGGGGTGGTCAGGGGTAAAAGAAAAAAAAGAAGGTGGATTGAAATACTAGTGGTCAATGAGAGGGAGGGGAAAGGGGTATGGGATGTGTGAGTTTTTTCTTTTTTCTTTTTCTGGAGTGATACAGATGTTCTGAAAATGATCATGGTGACGAATACACAACTATGTGATGATATTGTGGGCCATTGATTGTATACTGTGGATGGGCTTTATGTGTATAAAGATATCTTAATAAAAAATATTTTTTAAAAAAGCCAAAAACGAAGAAACCAAGTGGTTCTAGCCCAGAAGTAGCCAGGAAAATCCAGACATATGACCAGATTCCAAGCAGATCAAGCTTATTTTTAGCTTGGCCATATAGTTTATTGTCCAGATTGACATGTGCTAGAGTGAATAAGAGAGCTCTGTTAAAAATTACACCAGGATAACAGGTGACCAACCAGTACTGTCCCAGTTAAACTGCGACATATGCCTCCCCCACTTATTAGTTCAGAATGAGGGGATTTTCCGTAATCTTGTATTTCCCTGTAATGTGCTTCAAATTGAAGTTAAGTCGAATCTCAGAGGTAATGTCAAAAATGTTGAGGAAGTATCAAATTTCAGGCCCTGAAATCAGGTGATAACATGAGAATCAGTTTGGAAAGCTGAAACTGGTGTTTATTTTCTTCTTCTTTTTTTAATGCTATTACACACTTGCTAATGAAATAAAAATTATTTCCATGTTTTAGGCTGTTCTATAGAAGCAACAATCTGTTTCCTAAAGTCTTTGGAATCTGATCAGTATAAAACTTTTTCATGTTTTCCTTTGTAGTGTATAGAGCATGAAATCAAGACCCTAGAAGATTTACAAGATGAATATGACTTTAAATGCAAAACCTTGCAGAACAGAGGTGAGAGTTAACATTTGAAGCAGTGCCCAGTGGCTATAATTTTTTTACTATACTAGATAAAGAAGACGAGTACTCCTTCTCGTTTGCCAAGTACTTTATGGCTTTGAATTGCTCGTGTTGGCTTCTTGGTGACCCAGGCCAGTGGCCTTAAGCTTGGCACTGCTGACATCTTGGGCCAGATAATTCTTTGTTGTGGAGAGCTGTCCTGTGCATAACATGCTATTTAGCAGCATTTTTGCCCATGAGATGCCAATAGCATCACAGCCCCAAACTTGTGACAACTAAAACTGTCCCTGGATGATGTCAGATGACACTTGTGGGACAGAATCACCCCAGTTGAGAACCACTGGCTATGCATTACTCACTTGATGCGTTATGCTAGCCCACACTGCCATGTTCTCACAGGTGTATGGGGTTCCCCTGCCCCAATACCTAAAATTCCTTCAAGCACTTTCACTTCCACTTGTATTTTCTACAAGTCAGTTCAGCATTTTTCTCATGTTTTAAAGCAGTTTCACTCTGTTCTATTGTATTTGTTGCTGCTGCTGCTTGTTTAATATTCATAGTGGCAACGGGAAATAACCCGTAAGTGTGTTGAGCATGTCGGTATTGCTGTACCCTGATAATCATTTGGAGAATACCACAATTAATCTGGAGAGAACATCACTATGATTTGTGTAAAAAGTGAGAGAGAAAGGAACCCCAAACTGCTACTTCCTAACATCTACTTCTCTTTCAGAGTCACAGATATGCTTTGTATAAATTTTTATCTATGATTTTAAATTTTGTCACTTATATTCATTTAGGGGATATTCTAACGATAACTTAAATACCAGACGTAGTGCTCTTTCCAACTTAGATTGGCCACAGAAAATAAGAATTTTGTTTCAGTGCCTCTGGACTTTATACTTAAGAATTTTTTCTTGTTTTATTCAATAACGATTGAAGATAATTTTGGCCTATCATCCATTACAATCCACTGTGTGTATCACATTTCTCCTAAATTTATGTGACTCTTGATTTGTGTTCTTCTATTTCTGCTGTCTCTCTCCCTTCACAGAGCATGATGCCAATAGCGTGGCCAAGAATGATCAGAAACAAGAACAATTGCTACTTCAGAAGATGTATTTAATGCTTGACAACAAGAGAAAGGTAGTGATTTACTTTCTGGAATAACGCTCTGATTTTGTCAGACTCTAAATAGTGGAGTTGAAGTTTAGAACAGTGCAAATGTGATCTTTATAACCACTTGACTTAGAGGCCCAGCTGAGAACGAAAGCATATTTGCTTTGCTTTAAAAGAAAAATCTTTAAGAATTCAGTGATTTAAAGTGAATTTATTTCATTTGGTGTCTTCCCCACCCTTTAGGAAGTAGTTCTCAAAATAGCAGAGTTGTTGAACATTACTGAACTTACCCAGAAAGCCCTGATTAACGATGAGCTGGTGGAGTGGAAGCAGAGGCAGCAGAGTGCCTGTATTGGAGGGCCACCCAACGCGTGCCTCGACCAGCTGCAGAACTGGTAAGATTCTCCAAAGCAGAAAATCGGCAGCTGACCGACAAACCACATCAATGTGTAAAGTACGCCTTCGAGCTGTGCTGGTTGAGTAGACCCTGTCAAAACTTTGGTTTAGAGTTTGATATTTGTCCATCATCTCCTTACCCCGGAAATAGCCGCGTGGAAAGGGTGGTATTGTTCACGACAGCCCCATTCTGCTTGGCCAGGTGCACTCCTCCCCCCGGCGTGCACGTGCTGGGGGAGACATCTCCGACTGCACCAAAACAAACATCAACGGCGCGGTCATCACCTAACACATTCAACAGCCTGAATCCTGATGTTTTATTAAAAAAAGAAAAAAACAGTTCGAGGACTCTGCTAGACTAATAAATTCCCATTCTTAAAGCTAACACATTTTATATGGTATCTGCTTTGAGCAGCCTAGGAAACCAAAACGAGGCACATTTCTCAGGTTTTTGACCTGGAAAGGTCCCTCTGGCAGCAGTGTGGGAGAGAGACTGTAGAGAGAAAGGCCACTTGCCACGCTGTTGGTGTGTTAGTGTGGTCCCGGGGAGGACCACCAAGAGCTGTGCTCCAGATCCAGCAGAGAGGGTGGGAGAGGCGGCATCCACGGGCCTTGATCGCAGAACACATATGTATGAAGGGGGGGTGGGGAACAATTGCCAAGGGACCAAGGACCAGAGATCTTATGAATTGCTGAATTTAATTGCTCATTTTTTGAATTGCTAATTAGAAAAATTTACGATGAGCATTCATTTCTCTGAATTGCCTGTGTGCATTCCAGGTTTCTTGGGGGTTAGGGCACAGCTTCTCAGTTCAGTCCCCATTGCCTGGTGATACTGATCCTCTAAGGCCTCCAGGTGGCCAGGGGGGCCCTGGGGTGTCTGGAGCCCCCCACGTGGTCGCTTCAGGCCACGATATCCTCTGCCATTGACACAAATGCCCTCCCGTGTTCCCCACTGCACTGAACAAGTATCATTTTCCCCATGTGCCAGGACCCAGGTGAACCTGGGAGCTCAGGGTTAGAGCCTCCTCCGGAACACGATTAAATGGAACCTCATCCAACCAACATTATCCACCTGCTCTTTTTGTGGCAAAGGCTTCCTCTCTCAGTGACTTAATGCATGCCTTGAGCAGGACTTACAGATTGAAACCACAAAGTGAAGTAGATGTTTTTAATTGGAGAGAAGATTTTTTTTTTTAATTTTCTTCCATCATTATTCCAGGTAAATAATCACTTCCACAGCGGGATTCACCTCCAAGCCTGTGTCACCATTAGCGGTTGCTTTACTGTAGGGAAGGAAGGACGTAAAAGCAACTGCTGGGTTTGCTCATTGGCTTTGTGTGTCTATTTTTAGCATCTAGGTTAGGCTTATCGCCCCCTTTGAGTTCTGTGAAATAATAATCTTTGTTCCTTCCTCCCCATCGTAACCCTAAGCTCTGTGAGTGGCTGCCACAGCTCAGTGCTGCTTTCCCACCCCCTCCATGCAGCATCCCTGAGGTACCAGCTGGGCACATCACTCTTTCAACACAAAATCTGCAGTGGCTCCTTCCTGCCCCTTGCACTAGCTCTGTCCACGCGTCCTACTGATTCCCCTGCGTCTTGCCTGCTCCTCTTTGCCCTAACCCCCTCTTTTTTTAAAGAAAACTTTTTATGGTAGTAATGTGTGTGTGTGTGTGTACACAAAATTTCCTATTCTAACCATTTTTAAGTGTACAGTTCAATGGTATTATCACAACCAACATCTGTTCCTATATTTTTATCGCCTCAAACAGAAACTCCGCACCATTAAGCAGTAATTTCCCCATCCTCCTCATCTCCCAGTGCCTAACCTGTATTCCAGTTTCTGAGCCTGTGAATTTGCTTGTTCTTAATTATTTCTTTTCAGTAAGATCATACAATATTTGTCTTTTGGGTATAGCTCATTGCACTCAACATGAGATCTTCAGGGTTCACCCACGTAGTGGCATGTGTCAGAGCTTCATTCTTTTTTATGGCTGAATAATGTTCCGTGTAACATTTTGTTTATCCATTCGCCTGCTGAACGACACTTGGGCTGCTTCCGCCTTTTGGCAACAGTGAATGATAACACTTCGAACATGGGTGTACAGGTAGCTGTTTCACTCCCTTCTTTCAGTTCTTCGGGGTATGTACTTCAAAGTGGAATTCTGGGTCATATGGTAATTCTGTGTTCAACTTTCTGAGGAATCGTTAACCTGTTTCCACAGTGGCTGCAACATTTTCCATTCCCACCAGCAGTGCATACGAGTGCCAGGTCTCCAGATCCTCGCTAACACTTGTTCTTTTCTTTTTTCTTTTTCTTTCCATTAATAACCATCCTATTGGGTGTGAAGTGGTATCTCATTATGAGCCCTACCCCCCTTTTAAATCTCATTTATTTTTCAAGGTCAAAGTCACATTTCACCTAGAATCCCTCCACTCACCCATCTCTTTATATTTGCATTTCAGTAGTAGGGCAGATGTTTTTGATCTGGGCTGTGATTATTCAGTGCATGTTTGTTTCTTTTCCCCCAGTAACTAAGGTCCGTACTGTGAGAAACCTCACTGGGTTTTCCCTGTTTCTTCCTCCAGTGTCCAGGGCGAGAAGGGACATAACATCCTGCGTTGCCTGTAAGCTCTTGTTGGCCCCCAGGATCCATTGACTGAGTCTCACTAATTCAGGCTGTTCTGAGACTATTTGTGATTGAGACGCGCGTGTCTTGTACCTTCCCAGGTTCACCATAGTTGCAGAGAGTCTGCAGCAGGTGCGACAGCAGCTGAAGAAGCTTGAGGAGTTGGAACAGAAATACACCTATGAGCACGACCCGATCACAAAGAACAAGCAGGTGCTGTGGGACCGTACCTTCAGCCTCTTCCAGCAGCTCATTCAGAGGTAACCTGCGGGGGGGCTGGTCTGCGCCCTTGTGGTGGTGATTTTACCCAGAGGAAAGATGTGTAGTCATTTAGACAATTTAAAAGAGTTTAATAACTTACATAAATTTTTATGCAAAAATATTCCCCAGAATCTCCCCCCCCAAATCCAGCCCTCTTCCTGAGTTCCTCCTTTGCAGCCACGGCCCTTCCTTCAGTCTTTGGGCCACCTGGCTTCGTAACTGTAGTAGCTTTTTTCTCCACCTCCTTCCCCTGTGGCCAGTTTTGTGTAACCTCGTGACATTTGCCCTCTCCTTTCCGTAACTGGTCTTATCCCATTTCAGGCTGTCACATCTCCTTTTCTGAACTCTTACATAGTGGTCTCCCAGCTTCTCCTCCTCAGCCCCTCTCCCTTGGTTGCACTTACTCAGGTGCTGTCCCAAAACAGGGCTGCAGTCTGGTTCTTCGTCACCTGCTGTTAGTCTGCCAGGGCTCCCGTAACCAAATACCACAGACAAGGTGGCTTAGGCGCCAGGACTCTGTTGACTCCCAGGTCCAGGGCTGCAAGTCCACGGTGAAGGTGTGGCAGACCTTGCCCCCTCCGCCGTCTGTGGTCTGCTGGTGGTGACGTACTGCCTGCCGGTCTCTGCCTCCCGCCCACCGTGACCCGTCTCCCTGGCCTCCTCCTGTGGCTGGTGCTTCCATGTCCAAATTTCCTTGCAGGATAAGGAGACCAGTCATGCCCGATTAAGTCCCACTCTGAGTCAGTGTCACCTCATCCAAAGAGGATTTTGGAAGATCCTATTTCCAAATAAGTGCACACCCACAGGACCGGGGCCTTGGACTTGAGCACATCTCCGTGGGGGACATGATTCGGTCCCCAACACTTGTCCAAGTGGAGCCGCTCAGCCGGGCGTCCATGTCCAGCCCCAGCCTGGTCCTAGCTGGCTGCTGCAGGCTCAGCTCCCGCACATACCCCTTTTCCCTGACAAATGCCACATCTTGCTGCTCTTGGGCCTAGCCGATGCCCTTCCATCTCCATGCCTCTCCTGCCAATATTTTCCCCTCCTCAGAGCCATCTTCTCTTGTACCTTCTTTAGAAGTTGTACCATCTGGAAAGTTTCAACTCATACCTCATCTCCAGGGAATTTCCATTTCCAGTCCCCACAATGGTGGGGATTCATTCCAGATTTGCACAGTTTCCTCTTTATACCTCTCCTGTTCTGCATTTTATTATATAGCTGTTTGTACATTTGTGTTATCTTGTTTTAAGTGAGAAGGTGCTGGAGCACCCAGATGTGGCTTTGTCAGCCTGCTTCCCCCAGCGGGGCCCAGCACAGAGTCTCGCCTATGGGAGGGGTTCCAGACATCCTTATAGATAAAGAAATGGCACTAACTGGGAAAGTAGAGTTCTAATTACAAGTAATCTTTTATGTTAGCTTGAAATAATAAAAATGACTTATGTTCCCTATGACCATTATCCAAACCAAACCAGAATGCCTATAGGTTGGGTTTTTAAATAATTAGGGACATTTATTTGGGTTTTTTAGTACAAATGTAGTTTTTGTTTGTTTGTTTGTTTGCATGGGCAGGCACCGGGAATCGAACCCGGGTCCCTGACATGGCAGGTGAGAACTCTGCCACTGAGCCACCCTGGCCCGCCCACAAATGTGGTTCTTAATGCAGATTTGTAAATGAATATAATTGAATTCAGGGTTTTCATTGTTGAAGAGTATCACAGGTCATTACAAGTGCTCCGGTTTTGTGGAGCATAAATTAGATTTTAGGATTTCTTTATTGATTAACTGGAAAATATCACCTCTTCACTTAGCTTGTCAGAATCTTTCCAACTACTTTTGAGGTGTGCCCTCTGGCCCCTTTTCCTCTTTAGGGAAAGTTATTATTTACTGCCTCAACCTTAATGGAAATACTGATTTACCTACAATTTCCTGGGTATTTACAGTTCATTTGTGGTGGAAAGACAGCCTTGCATGCCAACACATCCTCAGAGGCCACTGGTCCTGAAAACTGGGGTACAGTTCACCGTGAAGTTAAGGTAATGACGAAAAAAAATCTAATTGTAATTCATACATGCTGCTTATCACCTAGTTTGCCCTCCTGATTTCCTTTCAGAGAACTGAGGTATAGAATGCTTTAGAAGAGATACTTTTGCAGTAGTCATTTTAATATGAATTCTTATTTAGAGCATTCAAGAATCTTTTATATTCAAACTAGAAATGTAACAGACACAGACCTGACTTTCTGTAATTGTAAAAGTAATATTTGCTTCCTGCAAAAAGGAATTCAGACTCAGCAGAAGTGTGTTTATTGGAGAGTAGTAGTTCCTAGCAGCCTCACCCCCTCTGGAGTAAGAGTCCCAAAGGAACCCCAGAAAGTGCATGCCGTGTGTGTGGATGTGGATTTATGACATGTATGTTTTTCTGGTAAGCGATTCATAGACTTCATCAGATTTTCAAAGTTGTTTGTGATCTAAGCAACTTAGACAACCACTGTAAATGATCCAGTGTCTGTCCTTCCAGAATTTGTCCATGTCTAGACAGATATACATACACACAAATACATACATAAAATGTTTCATGTTTTAGAACTGAGGTTATGCTACATATAGTGTTTGGCAGCTGGCTTACTTTTTCTCCTTGACCTTGTAGAAATGTTTGCATGTGAGAACATATGGCCTTAAACTTTAGTCTCTTGAATGGCCGTGTTCATTTAACCATTCCTCTTGATGTGCAGCTGGACTCTGAAGGGCTGACCTTACTTTTAGAGGGAGCCCTAATCCTTTTAATGGGCTGCTGCTGATTGAGGTTCACAGGTGCTGCTTTCCTTGGCTGCCAGTTTTATAGAGCCACACCTGAGCATCTGTGGAGTCCTAAGTGTTACCAGACAAAGGCCGGGATTCTTTCCCCAGTGTGCTCAGTGACCAATTCCTGAGACACCAGGGTTTCAAAGAGAGAAAGAATTTATTGCTAGGTGCAAAGCAGAAGATCAGATGGCCTATTAGCCTAAAAATCTGTCTCCCCAAACTGCAATAATTCTGATCGTTTTATAATGTCAAAAGATGACAGGTTTAGGATAATGAGCACAGTGGCTCCAGATGATGTAATTAGAGGTAAACTGATTATTGAGCTTGCGCAGAGTGAACACAGGCTTTTCACAGAATGTGTGTAAGAAAAGGCGGCCTTAATACGATGATGGACATGATTTTTAGCGTTATAATGAGGTGTAGGTGATTCACAGCTTCAAGTCTAAGCTACTGCGCATGCCCAATTTGGTTACATCCAGCATCGCTTATAAGGATAGCTTTCGATTTGGGGTGGGTTCATTCTGGACTGACCCAAAGCCCTTCTTTAATAAGCAATAGGACCTGTCTTTAGTGATCACAAGACTCCAGAGTTGAAAAAATGGATAAAATAGGTACAAGTGAGGGTCAGACACAAGGTTTTTAAACTATCAAGAGCACACACACACAAAAAAAAAACAAGAGCACAAGATAAAGGCTATACGATCATTAACGAAGAATAAAGCAGTTACATTACAGTTCAGAAATTTCAGGTATTTCCTTCTGCCTACTCCAGTATACCAGTAGCAAAAAGGAATATCTGTCTAATGATTCCACCATCATAATCATCCCTTTAATCCTAATTTCTCAGTTACACTAGAACCTACAGCCAGAAAGCGCACTAGAAATTTATCCCACCATTCTGCTCCACTAAATGCAGCAGACCAGAGACGTGAGGGGTTTCCCTCCCTAAATCTGCAGCTCCTAAGAGTAGAGGCACAGCTGATTTCTCCACCCGGCGTGCCTTCCTTCTGTCCTTCCACACTGCCCTCTAATGATTGGAGATGTGACTCTCATTTTCCTATGGGTGAAAGTTTTTATTTTCTCCAAATAGGAAATCCATTAGGTACAAGTTTTAGTAAAAGGTAATATTCACTAATTTTTACCCATACCAAGGGCAAAAAGTATAAATTTTGATAAAATCTGTGTTGGCAAAAAATATATAGGGAAGCGGGTACCCATACTAACTTTTGGTGGGATTGTAAATCAGTGCTGCTTTCCATAAGAATTTAATGTTGAAGTTTTGCCTCCGCATTTCCAGTACTAAACTATACTGTAGTATTGTATTTATACTATAAATATACTTAAAAAATATGCCAAGAGATGTAGGAGATGACCCCCAGGTATGAGCCTGGCCCTGGCACCCTGGGATCAACAATGCCATCCTGACCAAAAGGGGGGAAAGAACAAATAAGCTATCAGTGGCTGAGAGAGTTCTGTAGAGTCGAGAGGCTATAGTGGAGGTTTCTCTTATGCATGCTTCAGTTAGACTTGCTATCTATCGTAACTTGCCAAACTCCAAGCATAACCATTCCTGCCAATCCTAAAGTATACCAAGGGTATTATATAACATACTACAAAGGTTCCACGCATTAGGGTAACTCTCCAAAACCTACAACTTCCAGATGGGTTTCTAGACCAGATGAGTTCTGAAATGCAGAGGTCCCAGCCTCTCCAGAACATCAACCAGTTCCATCCCCCACCCCATATTATCGACAGCCCATTCCAACATGAAAAAGTTATAATAAGAATAGCCCAAATACACCTACAGAGTTGGAGAAAGATCAAAGATGATGGTATAATTATACAGAGAAGGTCAGGTTTAACAAATGATTATGAATGTTGAATCATTATACTGGTATTTCTTTTAGCCTCCAGTACCCTAGAGCAGCTAGAAATAAAAACCTAAAATTGTGGAATTGTAACCCATAGCATACTCTGAAATATGTTCTACAAAAAATTGTTGTAGTGTACTTTGAAATTTATTGCTTTTATGTATATGTTATTTAAAGAGAAGGAGGAGTATAACAGAGAAAATAGGATTTAACAAATGAGTATGACTCCTGAATCATTATATCGATTTTTTTGTTGGTCTCCAGTGTCTTGGAGCAGCTAGAAGAAAAAAATGAAAAATCATGGAATTATAACCCATACCAGACTTTAAAATCTGTTCTTTAACTGCTTGTTAAAATGTGCTTGGAAATTTATTACTTTTTTGTATATGTTATATTTCACACACATACACAAAATTTTAAAAATAAGCCAAGAGAGATGAACGAGGTTGGAAAATCCAACATTATTTGTAATAACCAAAAATGAAATGGTGAGGAGCAGATATCTAAATGTCCATAGATAGGAGATTGACATAATCAATAAATTATAATAAAATAATATTTTTAAGTAATGACTTTTATTTTTCTTTCCAGACTGCTGGTGAAATTACAGGAGCTGAATTATAATTTGAAAGTCAAAGTCTCATTTGATAAGTAAGATATCTTTAATATTATCTAAAATACATGTACTGTTGAAATATTGTTTTTTTGTTAACCAAACACAAAACTTCCCCCTTAAATGAGCAAATTGGTCAGCTGTGGCTTTCAGAAAGTGGCCTTTTGACCACACTGAAAGGAAGTTTGTATCACTGGGGACCTAAGTCTGAGCCCAGGATCCTGACACTGCCATGGGTGAGCAGAGACTCTTAGTTGGATCCATAAGGGCCATTACAAACGATCCGAGCAGATCCAAATCGATAGCTCCTCTTCTGGATGTTGGGAGCTTCCCCTACATCTGATATCAAGATGTATGTGCCTTTGTACATTATAAATGAACTGAGGAATTATGTATTTTATGCCTATGAAATTGTAATGATCAAGTCCCAAAGCAGATAGACCTGGAGCTGCAGCCCTTCCTCCTAGAACAGTCCCAAGGAGAGTCCTTAATTAAACACGTGGCTGAACATCCTCCAGCTGCCTTTATTCGGTGGCTGGTTGTGGAGTTGTTTCTGGAGTGAGGTCAGGGGCATTTGGGAGAGCTGCATGGAGCCTGCAGGATTCACCTTGTCTCTTCTGGGCAGTAGGGACTTAGGGACCTAGCATCTCTCAAGGGGTCCATATGGACCCATCCCATTTTGCCCTTAGACTCTAGACCTGGACTGATACTGCCCTGGCCACTTCCATTAAGGAGCAAGTTGGACTTTCCCCCACCTCTGGATATTTGTAATGCTTTCATTGGCTTGTGGTCACATATCAATTTAGCAGGTTTCAGAATCATATATTCCTCAGGATTTTTGTCTCTTCCCACTCCTATAAGAATATTCCTTCTTGCAGACAGTCTTTGCCTTTGTTTTCTGCCCCTGCTATCATGTTTGGCTTCTCTGTGCATCAGTTAGCTTTTGCAGCATAACAAACCACCCCCAAGATTAGTGGCTTAAGACCACAGACTTATTATTTCTCTCATTTTGGTGGGTCATACGTGGTTCTTCTGGTCTTGGCTAGCTTGGTTGGAGCTAGATGGTCTAGTTGTTCTTGTTACATGTCTGAGGACTCAGCTGTGACTGCGTCCTTCTCCATGGGTCTCGTAAGGGAGCCAGCTGGGCAGCGCTTCAGAAGGTTGAGAGTAGCATGGCCAGGCCTCTTGAGGCCGAGACTCGGAACTTGTACAGTGTCATCCCCACCACTTTCTGTTTGTTAAAGCAAGTCAAGACCAGCTCAGATTCTAGGGATGGGGACCCACATACTATTTCTGGAAGGGAGAAGCTGTAAAAACTTTGTGACCATTTGCATTTTACCATATTCTGCTTTAGCTCAGTATCTTTTTTAGTTTTTTCTTGCTTTTTTTGGACTTTTCTGTCTGTTGAAGACACTCATTTTTCTTCTTTGAGAAAGCAACTTTGTATCACACTCTTCCTTTTACCTTAAATTCTTGTTCTTTTCAAGCAGGGGAAAATAAGTCAGTCTCACAGGTAATGGGAATTGTCATTAACAAAAACATTGCACTTCTAATTGGGGTACGCAGGTAGAGTAGCTAACTCATTAAAGTGTGAATGGGCTGTAATATTTTCTGATCTACCTACATCACTAACAGAGATGTTATTTGGCTAGAACACTGGCCAGAGTCATCACCGAATTTATATATATGAAAAGTGCACAGCCTCTCCAGATTTTAAACCTCAACTTTAAAATTTGAACTTGCCAGATCTCCCAAATAATTGACTATTCTGAAATGTCCATGAGCGCATTAAAGTTGGTAAAGAACGAAAATGAGAATATTAAGCTGGTTACTTTGGAAGGTCCTCTGAGATCGGTGCTAGCAGACCAGTGTTCCCTGGGGAATTTGTAGTGCTTAGCACAAAGTAAGTAGTTGTTCAATAACTTGTTCACATTTATCGGGGATTCCTGTGTTCTTTATGTACCCATTAGCTAGTTCACTCCTCACAATGTCCTGTATGGGTGCCACTGTTAGCACATCGTACAAATGAGAACGTGAGGCCTAGGTAATTTATTTGCCCAGGGTCACTCACCAATTCCTGGCAGAGCTGGTAGTGATTGACTGAGGGAGAGGGGGAGTGAATGAAAGGGCCAGACAGCCCACAGGTATAAAAGTATTTTTTACTTATCTTTTACTTACACACGTATTTATATATTTTAATTAAAGCTTATTTCTTTTTTTGGCAGAGATGTGAATGAGAGGAATACAGTAAAGGGGTATGTGAAGCATTTCGCACTATATTTTGCTATCCTTGTTTGCTTTAGTAGTTTGTTTCATAGTTCAACGCCTTTTAAATCCTTCTATCCTGTGTTGCATAGATTTAGAAAATTCAACATATTGGGCACACATACAAAAGTGATGAACATGGAGGAGTCCACCAATGGAAGTCTGGCGGCAGAGTTCCGACACCTGGTAGGGAGACCAGTTTCCCCTCCTTTTATGCTGTCTCTGTTTTATTAGAACTTTTCATAACGCAGCACCATGCCTGTGAAGCTGCGTGATGTGAGGGCGCCCCTCAGGGGAAGGCTTTGCAGGGCCTGTGGCTGGTGACTGGCTTCTCAGCACCACCCCCAGGGAATCTTTGGGTCTCCTCCTTATCCCAGGACTTTTTACTCTGCTTTCTCCCATTCTCTCTCCTACAAACACTCCTTTTGAACTACACGTAAATAATCCACACTTGCCGCCTCCGCGTCTCATGTCCACTCTCTCTCTAGACTCTTGTGAGTTACATAAAGGTTATTGCTCCCGCACCTCTGACCATTCCTTCTCCTGCCCTCCAGGTGGGACTGTTCCCCAAGGTTCTCCCTCAGCCCGCCATCTGCCCATTCTCCTTTCTGGTGGTCTCGCCCACAAGCACTGCCTCTCCTGCAGCCTGGCTTTCACTGCTGTGTCTCCAGAGAAGTAGGGACCATTCCACCAGGCAGTAGAAATCTAGAAAGAGTGTTTAAAGTGGGCAGGTGTTTACTTACAGCCTCTGTGAAAATGGGCCCCACCCCCCGCCGTTGTGAAGCTGTGTGGGTGGTGAGCGGGTGCTCTCCCTGGGCCCTGAGCCTGCAAAGAGCTTTATCATTGAAGACCAGCTCAGAAACCAACAAACCTCCTAGCTATGTAGCTAGCCATTGTGCGGAGCCTTGGTCCAAAAGCGGGAGCTCCGATGGGGTCCACAGCTTCCCTGGGAGCCCCCAGTTTCTCCTTTGAAGTCTCAGGGATTGAAGCTCTTTCGAGGGCATTCTTAGTTGGGGCTGGGGTCTTTTGGCCTAACCTGGAAGACTGTACAGAAGGGAGGAGGAGGGAAGAGAAGCTGTCCTCTGAGTCCTGAGTGACATGAAACAGTTATGAAGGGAATTGGGGAATCTTTCAGGAAAAGTTTGCAGGGGAGAAGGAAGCAGGATGAGATTTCCCTGGGATCCCTCCAGACCCGTGGAGTTTGCATGATGTCAGGCTGCTGGGAAAAGGCACACCTGCTCATGAACTCATGCCAGGATCTTTTTATCTCTTGCCCTGCATTATGAATATGCTCTTATGCCCTTATTTCTCGTCCTCACTTTGGTCTGGTTTGTAAATGAAAACAGCAGCTCTGACGATGAACATGTCATTGACAAGGATGATTTCTTGTTTTATAGCAACTGAAAGAACAGAAAAATGCTGGTACCAGAACTAATGAGGTGAGAGTCTGTCTTGTGAGTGGGCCCTTATCAGGCAGGTGTGTTCCTGAGGGTAGGCAGGTCCATGCCCTTGACGGTGGCTGGGCACCTCACAGAGCAGCAAATGGGCTTGGAAATGGATGGAAGTGATGTAGATATAGCTTCACTTCTTACAAGTAAAGAAATTGAGTCTCGGAAAAGTTCACAGGGAACCACTGTCACAGCTGGAACGAGAGGCAGTTTTATGACTCCTGTGCTGAAAAGCTAATTGTGCAGAGAGTTTTCCTGCCATTGCATTCCATTCCCTATGGCATCTTCTTCCCTTCATCACTTTTTTCATAAGCTTGAGGAGTTATGTTTGTGATGCATTCAAAATGAAATCTGGACAAAGGACAGAAGTGTCTGGAATTGTTTTGGTTTGGAATGTTGTCATCCTTTATGCATGGCACATCCTGCCCTCCTTCCACCCCGCTTACCAGTGGAGGCTGTGTGGAGGGGTGGGACAAACTCTAGCTTTGAGAGTACAAGGATACCCTCTGTACCCCTGGTTTGGACCTTAATTGTCTTTGAGGCCTTGGTGAGTCACTTCACCTGCCTGGGACTTAGTTTTCTCTCCTGTAAACAGGGCCAGCAGCTGCATCACCCTAATTCTAAATTTTGATGCTCACATGAGATAAGGTGTTTGGAGGCATTTTGAAAGCCAAGCGTTTCTACTCATACTGAGGCACTTTATGACCTGCTGAGCTTAAGCAAATCAACCCTTCCGGCAGAGTCTCCCACCTGAAACATACGTCCACTTTCCATCCCCCGTCCATGTGAGGTGTGCAGCCACAGCAGGGGGGGGCCGTGGCTGGGCAGATGGGGGCTGAGGTCCAGAAAGCCTCCAGTCACCAGTAAACCCATTAGAAGCTATTTCCCTGCTGGTGATGTTTTCTCTTGTCCTAATTTCGGAAATCTGATCTTTGAGAACACACTGAGGTATCTACAATGATTAAATCTGGAATAGATGATTAAAAATTGGAGACCTATTCTGAGTTGACACTGATTGGATTCAGGATCTCTAGTATCTCTTGCAGTATTTATTAAGCTTTTGGAAGTTGCAGGATCTGTGAATGAATTGTTTTATTCCTTTTTTTCCCTTTTCTATTTTAAGGGCCCCCTCATTGTTACGGAAGAACTTCACTCCCTAAGTTTTGAAACCCAGTTGTGCCAGCCCGGTTTGGTAATTGAACTCGAGGTAAGACTCACATGGTCCAGAAGTAGAATACTTTACTTTTTTTATTTTTAATTGCTACATATATTTTTATTTCCTGATTTTTGTTTCAAAGATTTTAGACCTAATTGCTAAAAAAAAAAAAAGGTTTTTTTTTCTAGCTAATACTATCTTGACATTAATTTAATGGTTCAGGAAGCTGGAGAATTGAATTAACCTTCAAAGTTTATAAGCTAAATGTTTGAGTGGAGATCTCCTCTGAGAATTTTTTTATATGAAAATGAAGACTTACTTTTTAAAAAAGCAGTTTTATTGAGATAAATTCTCTAACCATACAGTCCATCTAAAGTGTATGATCACTGTCTTCAGAGTTCTGCATATATCACCACCATCAATCCTAGAACATTTTCACTCCAAACAGGGCTTACTCTGTTACGCAGTCCCATGTTCCATCCTCTGGCTTTCCCTCTGCTGACATACACGACCCTACGCTTTCCCCTTTCAACCGCAGTTGCACCCACGTATCATCACTGTTAGTTGCACTCACTATAATGTGCTCCAATCACTTCCATCCATTTCCAAACATTCCCAATCAACCTTATTACATATTCTGAACAAATTAAGCACCAACGCCACACTCTCTGCCATCATTCTGTCTTCTGGTGATTTATGTTCTAGATCATAACACTATGAGTTTGCTAGTTGTATTTAGTTCATATTAATGAGGTCATGCAATATTTGTCCTTTTGTGTCTTATTTCACTCAACCTGATGTCCTCAAGGTTCATCCATGTAGTCACATGCATCATAATTTCGTTTCTTCTTACAGCTGCATAATATTCCATTGTATGTTCATAGCACATTTTGTTTATCCACTCATTGGTTCATGGACCCTTGGGTTGTTTCCATTTTTGGGCAATTGTAAATAATGCCACAGTGACCGTCAGTGTGCAAGTGTCTGTTCACATTCCTGCCTTCAGTTCTTCTGAGTATATACCTATTAATAGGATTGCTGGGTCATATGGCACTTCTATATGGGGGCAGTTCTAACTGGGGAACTGAGTATAGAACTGCCATACTGTCTTTCACTGCAGCTGCTCTGATCTACATTCCCAACAACAGTGAATAAGTGTTCCTATTTCTCCACATCCTTTCCAACACTTGCAGTTTTCTAGTTTTTTAAATAGTGGCCATTCTAGTAGGTATAAAGTGATATCTCGTAGTTTTAATTTGAATTTCCCTAATAGCTAGTGATGGTGATCATCTTTTCATGTGCTTTTCAGCCATTTGTATATCCTCTTTGGAAAAATGTCCATTCATATCTTTTGCCCATTTTTAAATTGGGTTGTTTATCTTTTTATCATTTAGTTGTAGGATCTCCTTATATATCCTGAATATTAAACCCTTATTGAGTATGTGATTTCCAGATATTTTTCTCCAATTTAGTAGTTGCCTTTTCACCTTCTTAACAAAGTCCTCTGAAGCACAAAATTTTGTTTATTTTAAGGAGGTCCCATTTAACTATTTCTTTTTTCATTGCTTGTACTTTGGCTACAAATCACTCCCTACTACCAGATCTTGAAGATGCTTCCCTGTATTCTAGGAGTTTTATGGTTCTGGCTTTTATATTTAGGTCTTTGATCCATTTTGAGTTAATTTTTGTATAAGGTATAAGTTAATGGTCCTCTTTCATTCTTTTGGATATAGATATCCAGCTCTGCCAGCACCATTTGTTGAAGAGACTGCTCTGTCCCAGTTAGGTGGACTTGGCTGCCTTTTCAAAAATCAATTGATCATAGATTTGAGGGTCTATTTTTGAGCTCTCAGTTCAATCCCATGGGTCAATATATCTAAGTCAATACTATATGATATTGTTTTTATCACTGTAGATTTGTAGTATGCTTTAAAGTCAGAAAGTGTGAGTCCTCCAACTTCATTCTTCTTTTTCAAGATACTGTTGGCTATTTAGGGCCGCTTACCATTCCAAATAAATTTGGTAATTGGGTTTGCCAGTTCTGCACAGTAGGCTATTGGTATTTTGATTGGGACTGTGTTGAATCTGTAAACCAATTTGAATAGAATTGGCATCCTAACAATATTTAGTCTTCCAATCCATGAACACAGAATGACCTTCCATTTATTTAGGTCTTCTTTGACTTCTTTTAGCAAGGCTTTATAGTTTTCTGAAGATGGGTCCTTTACATCCTTGGTTAAGTTTATTCCTAGGTATTTGATTTTTTTAGTTGCTATTTATTGTAAATGGAATTTTTTCCCTGATTTCCTCCTTTGATTGCTCATTATCAGTGTATAGAAACATTACCGATTTTTTGTATGTTACTCTTGCTGAACTCCTTTATTAGGTCTGTTAGCTTTATGGTTGATTTTTAAGGACTTTCTATGTATAGAATCATATCATCTGCAAATAGTGAAAGTTTTACTTCTTCACTATCCACTAGTGTGGATGCCTTGTATTTCTTTTTCTTGCCGAATTGCTCTAGCTAGAATTTCTAGTATAACATTGAATAACTGATGCCAGTGGGTGTCCTTGTCTTGTTCCCAGTTTCAATAGGAAAGTTTTCAGTCTATCATCATTGAGTGCAATGTGGGTTTTTCATTTTTGCCCTTTATCATTTTGAGAAAGTTTCCTCATATTCCCATTTTTCAAAGTGTTTTTATCAAGAAGGGATACTGGATTTCATCACATGCCTTTTCTCTGTCAAACAACATGGCCATGTGGTCCTTCTTCAGTATGTTAATGTGGTATTGTACATTGATTGATTTTTCTTCTGTTGAACACCCTTGCATATCTGTGATAAAACCCGCTTGATCGTGGTGTCTGATTCTTTTAATGTGCTGCTGGATTTGATTTGCAAGTATTTTGTTGTGGATTTTTGCATTAGTGAGATTGATCTATAATTTTCCTTTCTTGTAGTATCTTCATCTGGTTTCAGTATTGGGGTTTTGTTGGCTTCCTAGAATGTGTTAGGTAGCATTCCCTCCTTTTCAGTTTCCTGGAAGAGTTTGAACACAATTGGTATTAGTTTGAACAGGATTTGTTTTAATTCTTCTTGGAATGATTGGTAGATTTCGCCTGTGAAACCATCTGGTCCTGGGATTCTCTTTGTGGGGAAGTTCCTGTTGACTATTTCAATCTCTTTTGATTGGTTTGCTGAAATCTTCTGTTTCTTCTGGAGTTAGTGTGGGTTGTTTGTGTGTTTCTAGAAAATTGTCCATTTCATCTGAATTGTCCAGTTTGTTGGCATACAGTTGTTCATAGTATCCTCTTACAGACTTTTTAAAATTTCTAATGGGTCAGAATCACCCTAATATTTTTTATTTTATTTATTTGCATCCTCTCTCTTTTTTTCTTCGTCAGTCTTGCTAAGGGTTGTCAATTTTGTTGATCTTCTCAAAGAACCAACTTTTGATTTTGTTGAGTCTGTTTTTTTTTTGTTCTCAATTTCATTTATTTCTACTCTAATCTTTGTTATTTTTTTATTCTCTTTACTTCAGGGTTAGTAAGCTGTTCTTTTCATAGTTCTCCCAGGTGTGTAGTTAGGTCTTTGATTTTAGTTCCTTCTTCCTTTTTAACGTAGGTGTTTAGGGCTGTACACTTCCCTCTCAACACTACCTTTGCTGCATCCCATAAGCTTTGATATGTTGTGTTCTCATTTTTATTCATCTTGAGGTATTTACTGATTTCTCTTGCAATTTCTTCTTTGACCCACTGATTGTTTGAGTGTGTTGTTTAACTTCCATAAATTTATGCATTTTCCAGTCCGCTACCTGTTGTTAACTTCCATTATGATCAGAGAAAGTACTTTGTATAATTTCAATCTTTTTAAATTTATTGAGACCTGTTTTGATCTATCCTGGAGAATGATCTATGAGCACTCTAAAAGAATGTACATCCTGCTGTCTTGGGTTGCAATGTTGTATGTATCTCTGTTAGGTCTAGATCATTTATCACATTATTGAAGTTCTCTATTTTCTTACTGATCCTCTGTCTAGATGTTCTATCTATTGACTTCAGTGGTGCATTGAAGTTTCCAATTGTTATTGTAGATACGTCTTTTCTCCTTTCAGTTTTGCAGGTGTTTGCCTCATGTATTTTGGGGTACCCTGGTTGGATACATATATATTTATGATTGTTATTTCTCCTTGGTGGATTGCCCTTTTATTAATATATAGTGTCCTTCTTTGTCTCTTATAACAGCTTTGCATTTAAAGTCTTCTGTGTCCTATATTAGTGTGGCTACCCCAGCATTTTTTTGGATACTGTTTGCATGGAATATCTTTTTCCAGCCTTTCACTTTCAGCTGTTTGTATCCTTGGGTCTAATGTAAGTCTCCTGTAGACAGCGTATAGATGGCCCAAATTTTTTTTTATCCATTCTGCCAGTCTGTGTCTTCTGATTGGTGAGTTTAATCCATTCGGTGTTATTACAGTGAAACAGTATTTACTTCAACTATTTTATCCTTTGGTTTTTATTTGTCACACCTTATTTTTGTCTCTCTTTTTACTCTTTTAGTTACCCCTACTGGTAATCTTCATTTGTATACTCTCATCCAAGCCTCTCTCTCCTCTCCTTTCCTCACAATCACAGAATTCCCTATAATATTTCTTTTAGGGCAGATCTCTTGTTAATGAACTTCCTCAGCTTCTGCTTATCTGTGTAAATTTTAAAGTCTCCCTCATTTTTGAAGGACAGCTTTGCCAGATAGAGAATTCTTGGCCGGCAGTTTTCCTCTTTCAGTGTCTTGAATTTATCATTCCACTGCCTGCTTACTGCCATGATTTCTGATGAGAAATTGGCACTTAGTCTTATTGAACTTCCCTTCTATGTTATGAATTTCTTTTCTCTTGCTGTTTTCAGAATTCTCTCTTTATCTTTGGCATTTAACATTTTGATTAGTATGTGTTTTGGAATAGTTCTATTCACATTTATTCAGTACGTTGCATTTCTTGGACCTGGTTATCAGTGCCTTTCATAAGAGTTGGAAAGTTGTCAGCCATTATTTTCTTAAATATTCCATCTGCCTCTTCCCCTTCTCTTTTCCTTCTGAGGACTGTTCATGTGGTTTGTGTTGTCAGTCAGTGCTCAGACCCTGCTCAGTTTTTCCCGTTCTTTTCTCTGCTCTTTTGTCTATTCGAATTCGGGTGCTCTGTTTTCCAGCTCACTGATCCTGTCTTCCGCCTGTTCAAATCTGCTGTGGTGTCCTAGTGTATTTTTAATTTCGTCTGTTGTGCCTTTCATCCCCATGTTCTTTTTTTTTTGCATGCTTTCAAACTCTTCTTTATGCTCACTCAGTGTCTTCTTAATATCCTTTATCTCTTTAGCCATCTCACTGAATTTGTTTAGGAGATATTTTTAAACATCTTTGATAAGTTGTGCCAGATGCTGTATCTCCTCTGACTTTTTGATTTCCTCCTTTGCCTGGGCCATATTTTCCAGTTTATTAATATGGCTTATTTTCTTTTGCTGATGTCTTGGCATGGGATTATCTTGGTGCATTTATTCTGAAGTTCTGATTTCTCTCTCTTGTCAAAGCTTTGTTTATTGATTGGATTTGTGGTAATGCTCTTCCTTGACGCTTGATTTGTCAGTGCTACTCAACCAGGGCTGGGCCAGCGATCCATGAAGGGCGCCACACCAGCTCCACCGGGCCCCAGGGGGAGGTGAGATAAACATGCCTAAAAGCCTTTAATTTCACCTCGTAAGGGGGCACTTTCCTGCTCAGCGTTTATCTCTATCCATCCATCTTCGTCCAAAAACCTTTTAGATGTCTTCCCCGAGGCGCGCTTTCCTCTGCTGCCAGCAGATGGCGCTCGTCGGCTATCCCCCTCGGTCCTCTGAAAGGCGCCCTCCGCTGGGCCGGCTCCCTGCCGCTCGGGACAGTGGCAAAGCTGAGCCAGGCCGGACAGGTATAAACCGCGGGTCGTCCCAGCAGTGCAGATTCACTGGCCAGAAGCTGGCACGGTCCTAGATTACGGCCCGCTCTGTTCTTGGGAGAATAGATTTCCGCTGCCTTCCGCCTAGAGACTGGTGAACCCCGAGAGTGGGGGGTCAGGCGCCAGGCTGCGGGGGTTATGTTCTCTCCCCCGGCTTCTCCATCCCTCCCTCCCGCGCTCTCCCGTGTTGTGGGGCACCGCCTCTGACCTCCAGAGCCCCCTACCCGCGGTCGGTCTGTCGCTGACAGTCTCTGCCTGAGCCCTTGTTGTCGCTCTGGAGAGAAGTGAGCCCTGCCCCTCCCTAATCAGCTGTCTTGGATCCTCCTCTGTGACTCTTTTTTTTTTTTTAACCAAAAGCTGGATCAAAGATAAACAAACTGTGAACAAAAGGATGTAACTTTCTATTTTTAGTTTTCAGATGTAAGATGCATGCACATTTACAATCTGCTGCTTAACTTTTGAAGCTGCCGAGTTCTGTGAAGGGCCTGTGTCCGTGACTCAGACGGTCTCACGGTCCTGTCTTTCAGACGACCTCTCTGCCCATCGTGGTGATCTCCAATGTGAGCCAGCTCCCGAGCGGCTGGGCCTCCATCCTGTGGTACAACATGCTGGTGACAGAGCCCAGGGTACGGGAAACCCCCCTGCTTTCATACCAGGGTCAACCAGGGCCCCTGGGCTCCAGCCCCTGCAGATCTGAAATTGTCCTAGCCAGCCAGGTGTGAAGGGAAAAATGGCCTAACTCCCCTGGCCTCACTTAGGGTCGTGAGTAATTCTGGAAAAGCGAAGGCTGTGTGTTACGTTAGATGTTAGAAATGAGAATTACGATTTCCCTTCTGTGTGAATAAGCTCAGGCAATAGCTGACTTCGTATAACTGGTATTGTGGAAGAGTCCCTGTACTGTCTGTCTTTTTATTTAATGCATACACCCAAAACGAGCTTGCTTCAGTCTGAGTTTGGATACTCAACTGAAACCTATAAAAATGTTCCCGTTGATTATTTCTCTTCCCTTACTGTGAACATTTCTGTCATATAAACTAGAATTGAACTTTGGGACAGACAAGTCCATGTTTTAGTGCCTGGCTTGTGACCGATGCCTTCTCAATAGCACTTATGTGTTTGGGTGTTTTTTCTGTAGAATCTTTCCTTCTTCCTGAACCCGCCTTGTGCACGATGGGCTCAGCTTTCAGAGGTGCTGAGCTGGCAGTTTTCTTCTGTCACCAAAAGAGGACTCAGTGTGGACCAGCTGAGCATGTTGGGAGAGAAGCTTCTTGGTACGAGCATATTAATGTTTTGTGTCTATAAAAATTGACTTTCATAAAATTACTTCTACTTGCTCTTTGTCCCTCTTTGCTTCCTCTTTAGTTAAAGGTAAAAACTGTGTTAAGATCTATTGTTTTTTTTCAGGCTGCAGCTTATTGTAACTAAGTGAGCATTATACCTGACCTTGAAAAGAGATACAGACCTGATAAACAAGTTAAATGATTCATTTCCCCCATTGTCTAATGTTAATAACATTTCTGAGATGGGTTTTTTTTTTTAATTAGGTAAAATATATTAGTTGTGGCTAAAGTAAGTTCCTTGACGAGAAAGAGAAAGTCTTATTAACCTTGGGGAGAAAAAGGAAATTCCCCAGCATGATAGGAGTAAAAGATTCTGTGGTCTTCTGTCTGCATGGTGTAAACTCCAGGCTCTCTCCTGCCCTGAGGCTCTCAGCAGAGCTTCTCTTGGCCATGTGGCTGCAGTGGGAGGTTTGTGCTATTTAATTAAAAGTATAAAATCACTTTATTCCATTTCCTTCTTTGGTGAGAGTTAAGAAAGATATTGCTTCTGCCTGTAATGGCTTATTTGTGGTTCTTGCAGAAGAAAGAAAATGGGCATATGGGCTCTCATATCCTGGGCCACTTTAGTTTTCATGGATAATGATATCTGTGCTTCCTCTCTCCTTTCTCTCATCTGGCTTTTGATTTAGATCAAATTGCCCCTGCCTCTCCCCACCGTGTCCTATTTGGGGGAAGGCCGAGGGAAACGCCTCACTAGTATGTAAAATAAGCTTGAAAAGTCCAAGTTTTATTGTGGGATTAGAGGTGATCTTGGTCTTAGTTTGAACTTGGAGAAGTTGGAAAACTTAGTTACTGGGAGTGGGGATGCTGCTGAGGAAGTAAAGGGGAAGCAGTGGTAAGTGATATTAGATAAAGAGGGACCCGGTCAGGACTTCTTTAGAAAGCCTAGCGGGCAGGCTTAGATTTAGGGCAGAAGGCATGGTCAGTTGATGGTCTTGGTAAGGGAAGCAACTTGAAGAGGGATTTTTAGAAGAGTGTTCTCCTCTTTTCACAGGAGAGGGAGGGAGCAGATGGTCAGGTTTGTAGTGTTTCCTCCTTCCCTAAGAAAGGGAGGTGTCAGAAATATACCATCCATTCAATTGTACCATCAAAATCAAACCCATGTACATATTTTAGACCATTTGGTTATGTCCTTTCATAGCACTATGATCATTGCTCAGTTCACTCAGCATTAATATATATGGGAATGTCAAGCATGTACATGCATTCTTCCTGTTTTGGATGTTGGCTGTTTTCTTTGGAAATAAATGTAAGAGTCATTCAGTCAAATCAGAATCAGTTTCTGTTTGCTGATAACGCTGGTTCTCATTGCTTAGGTCCTAATGCTGGCCCCGATGGTCTTATTCCTTGGACAAGGTTTTGTAAGGTGAGTACCAGGTGGGTTTTATACCTACCCAAGTTGTTGTCTCTGCTTATAGAGGTTCTCACATTTCTCACTGTTGTCCCTGCTGAACTGTTTGCTTACGTTGGCTTGTGCGCCTCTCATCCGAGGAACCCCAAGCCAAGTGGTTCTTTCCTTCTGGCTGGAGGGTTGTATCCAAGTGTGAGTCTGAGAGGAAGCACCTGCCTGCGCCATAACATTCTTTCATATCCAAAATGAGTCTCCCGTTCCCTCCCACTGGCCCTTGCCCGGCAGCATTTTAACCCCGTGACGTGTATCGCCTGCTCCCGCGTGGACAGGCTGAGAGGCCAGGTGGGTGGGCCGGCCTGCTCAAGCAGAAGGACCAGTGGAGAGAGTAGGGAGACCCCGCTGAGGTCACCAGACAGCGCTGATGCCTGCTCCCCGTGGATTTACTGGTGTGACGGGAGCTTTTGTTTCCGTGACTCACCCAGGAGAGCCTTCCCTTGCTGGTTTGCTACTGTTTGGAGAGGGAAGTAGAGCCAGCCAAGGGAAACAGAGCTCTGGGTGTCGGAATGCAGATAAGAGGGGAGGGACTGTGGTTCCCGTGGAGGCGATGGGATCCCCGCAGAGGACTCGCCGCTGCTCTGTGCCGCCCTGCTAGCGCTGGCAGTGGGCAGTCCTTGCGAATTAATATCTGGTGGGGGGGGAGGGGGAGTAAGTCACTGTTTGGGATTGGTTTGTTCTAATGTGTGCCTTTGTATGCTTTCAGGAAAATATAAATGATAAAAACTTTTCTTTCTGGCTTTGGATTGAAAGCATCCTTGAGCTCATTAAAAAGCACCTGCTGTGTCTCTGGAATGACGGG
The DNA here is from genome assembly GCA_004026745.1 of Myrmecophaga tridactyla. Lineage (NCBI taxonomy): Eukaryota > Metazoa > Chordata > Mammalia > Pilosa > Myrmecophagidae > Myrmecophaga > Myrmecophaga tridactyla. The sequence goes on from PVIY010004280.1 coordinate 39,828, forward strand.
TAAGGGCCATTGATAGGTACATTTTTGAAACATTCTTAGCTCACCCTCCCTGACTGCAAGGCAGAGACAGGCCTGGCCCAGGCTTCATTACTTGACAAGCCGCAGAGATGTGTGCTCACAGGCTGTCCCTTCAGGGCTTCCTGATAAAGGAACCTCATGGATTAAATGCATCCTTTCATGTTGTACATACATGTATTTTCAAAGCTAGTTAGAAAAACAAAGTGAAACTCTGTCATCCACACGTGTTCATTCAACAGATTTCTTGAGCATCTACTATATCACCTACAGGAAGGAAGAAATCAAAACTTTTCAACTCAGTATATTGTTTCTATTTAAATCAGCTGGTATCTCAGAAAAGGCTTTAACTAAATCAGAAGTGTTAGAATATAAAAATATGTTGTCTGGGCAGTACAACGGTGGCTCAGTGGCAGAATTCTTGCTTGCCATACCAGAGAACTGGGTTCGATTCCTGGAGCCTGCCTATGACAAAAAAAAAATATATATATATATATATATATATAGTCTAGGCCCTCCTCTCCACTGTAAAAAATGCCCAAAACGCAGACATATTCATTACCTTTAATGTCAGCGTGTGAAAATAAAATATTCATAAATCCAGCAAGTATCAATTGAGCATCTGTTGCATCCTACTAGTCGCACATTAATAATTTTTTTGGACTTGAGCATGCATCCATGTTAGTGAGGTTTCCTTAGATGTCAGTTAAATAGATTTTAAGCATCTAAAATAGTCTATACGTTTTTATCACATGTTCTTTTGTCAAGTTCCAGCCTTCTAGATTTGTAGGTTACCATGGCGATTACCATTGTAATGAACTACAGCGCACCCCTGTCCATCCTCTGTCCATGTCCAGGTGCATCATGGGCTTCATCAGCAAGGAGCGGGAGCGGGCGCTGCTGAAGGACCAGCAGCCTGGAACATTCCTGCTGCGGTTCAGCGAGAGCTGCCGGGAAGGGGCCATCACATTCACGTGGGTGGAGTGGGCCCAGAGTGGAGGCGGTAAGCCAGGCGTGGCCGGGTTCGTGTGCCCCTGTGCACACACCGGGCACGTGTTTGTGAAACTCATTCTTTTTCTTTGCTAGTCAGCTCACACAGATCATGGGATTTTGTTTTAGTGCAGTTTTATTGTGATATATTCACATAGTATACAAGCCACAGGCTCTTAATCAATAGGTCAAGGAGGAATTCACAAGAGGCATCAGAAAATATAATGAGATGCTATTTCATAGAAAACATATTTCAAAGTAATAATGAGCAGGAAAGTATAGGGATCTTTCATAAGTCTAATCCCAGTTCCACGAGTTTTTACTCTTTTTATAACCGAGTGTAAATATTTACCCCCCCCCCCCCGTGGATGGGTAAATCATCCCATTCTGTCCCAAAAGGTCATGAGCGTTGGGTGTAAAATTGCTTCTCCCACCCCCAACTGGGGCTGCCGGACAAGATTTAATAAATCACTATGAATGTTTGTGACTCAGTGCCTGGAACGTATTGTGGAAAAGATGGCTTCTAAAAGACAAGGCCAGGTTCTTTCCTTTTTGTCAGGTTTGTTATCTGTAGGTCCGGGATTTGAGTTGGTATAACCTGTAAACAGATTCTGGAAGCAAACATTTCTACCAGCATAAACTTCCAGACTCAGAGTAATCCCATGTTGAAGTCCACAGATGTGGATAGCTTTACAGATAGGAGAAGAAATTTTTTTTTTTCTAAAGTGATTGCTTAAAAATGATAAAAGCTGAAAGTTATAACTGGAGACTTCGAACCTCTGTGGGCTGCTGAGGGCATTTTCCCTTGCCAGGCAGGTGTTCAGTAGATGGCTGGGGTGAGTGCTGAGACTGCTAGGATTTTAAACCCTCTGCAGGTGATTCTAATGAGCAGCCCTGGTTGAGAACTACTGCCTTAAAAGCTTTGGTTTCTCTTTGATGTAAATAAATCTATTATCTTCCCCTAAAAATAATAGAAGCCTCTTAACAGTATTTAAATTCTGGTTGGAAATATATTACTCTTTCTCTTTTTCACTTAACTTTCTTAAAAATAAGAGAAAAAAAAGTTTGTCTCTTTTATCAAAGTACAGCTCCCTTCTCCCCATGAAGATTAAATGATCATCTATGGACAGGTTTGGTAAGAACCACCATCACTGATGATGTCCGGGCAACCCTTTAGCAGGGACTGGGTGCAGGGGCCATCCAGATGGGCTACAGCCCTCTCCACTGCCTTCAATGGAGCAGTTGCAGGTGTATCTTTGTTACATATTGAGTTTATACTTAACTGAATGAACCCCTGGCTAACAGACCTTGAAAACCTTGGCATTATAAAACAGGTTTCTGGGGATGAGGCTCAACAGCTGAGATGAAAAAAACAAAATGATTACTTTTCACTGTTGCTGATGGTTTGCTATATTTTAAGAATTGGAGGAAAACTGATTTGTTCCAGATTTTTATGCTTTCAGCGGAACAGTGCAATAAGATGGGGTACTTTTCTTGTTCTTTCTATTTTTCCTTCTGACAAAAGGGCAGGAAAGCTGGAATCGGAGTCCAGGGTAGGTGGTTGATGTCAGAGGCTGCCCCTTTTCTCTTCTGCCCCGGTAGCTTCTTTCCTGAACAAGCTGAGAGATGAGAGAATGTGTGAACCAAGCAAAGATGAAGAAGAACTTTTTGGCGACCAGAGATTTAACCAGGGCAGCACCAGCTACTAGGACTTAGGGTGCCGATGTGGTCTGAGGTTCTAGAGCAGTCTCCAGAGCGCCTGAACCACCACGCCTGGAAAGTACACCTCTGCAGTGAGGATTCAGGACAGCTTAGGAAAGAGGATTCTAATAAGAGCAGGAAGTTTATTTAGAAATAGTGAAAGCAGAACACTTTGTTGTCACTTCTAGACTGTGATCAGTTCTTACCAGGTTTAGTCAAATCCATAAACTCTACAGTGTTTTCTTTATCTGTATTGTTTTGAGCCATTCCATGGGACTCAGTCAAATTTTCTTTTTTTTAGAACCTTGCTTTCATGCGGTTGAACCCTACACGAAGAAAGAACTTTCTGCTGTTACTTTCCCTGATATCATTCGCAATTATAAAGTCATGGCCGCCGAAAATATCCCGGAGAATCCCCTGAAGTATCTGTATCCTAATATTGATAAAGACCATGCCTTTGGGAAGTATTACTCCAGGCCAAAGGAAGGTAAGTGGATGGAGCGAGTAACCATTACCCTGATGAGTGATAAATAGCTCATCACAGTCATTCCTCGCAATTGCGTGTTCTTGTTTTTTATTGTCCAGAGGTTTTCTAGACTCAAGGGTTTAATAACACACAACTTGCCCTGCCTTGTAAGTGCAGGGTGCCAGCCAAGCTTCCCATTGTTATGTCATTAATCCACCACCTTCTTTAGAATTGGAAATAGCAGGCTTTCAAAAGATGGTAGAAACACAGCCCACTTGAAACATATTTTTTGGCCTGACAGCTGGTAAGAAATGAAGAAATAACTTCTTTTTGCATGGGGTATTGGAAAAGTTCATTTCTAGTTTTTTTTGGCCTTATGACTTTACTAATTTCTCCACATGGAAAGGGATGAAGAGTAGGAAAAGCATGGCCAACTGATTTATCCCAACATGCTCATAGTAAAATTGAGGACACTAAGGCCTGGGAGAAGTAAGGCAGTTCATCCAGGGTGACCCAATTAGTTATTAGACCACATTCTTATTAGTAATGAGGATTATGAGCGGGCCTGAGCTCAGAACACAGGTCTCCTGCATCCTGGTCTTCTCTGAATTGAATATGAGAAAGTTCAGGTTAGGTCCATCTGGTTTGGAATACACCAACAGAAACCTCAGTGTAAGAACAACTACTTGGGAATGAAGATGCCCCCAGCTTATCTTGACAACCAGGGGAGTGCCACTAAACCAGATATAACTGCATATTTGGGGCTCCAGCTTCTTGTAGGATTTCAAGCCTTGGAAGGAAAAATCCTCCCAGCTTGATTTCTGGACCGTCCCTTCTAGTTGCTTCTGTATTCCGCCAGAATTTCAGGTGACCAAAGCAAGGAGGTCATAACCCCTTACAATTACAGGACTCTAACCTCCCTGTCAAGAAAAATAGCAGAATTTTGATCAAAGAGAGAGTTGATTGTTGTGTTCTTATAGAATCTCAGCTCATGGAAAGTATACCTGGTGTGTTTCCTTTTAGCGCCAGAACCAATGGAACTTGATGGCCCTAAAGGAACTGGATACATCAAGACTGAATTGATTTCTGTGTCTGAAGTGTAAGTGAAAACCGAAGAGTGCCATGTTTAAACACCTCATGTCAGCCTCACTTCTGGCTGGGGCCCGTGGAAGATGCTTGCATTTTGCTTTTCCATTGTAATTGCTGCAGCCATCACAGTCGGACTTTTTTGGAAAGATCCTAATTAGAGATCCCAGTGTCACTGCCAATCAGCATTTTATTGCCTTTTGAAAAACCCCGAAGTTGTATTTAAGATCTATAAGTTCTCCGAAAACTGATAACTTTGAAAAAGTATAAATAAAATGAACAAAAATTGATCAGAGTGGGAAAGTAGTTCTTTTCAATCTAGAGAAGGCCAAAGTAATACATTTTCTCTGCTTGCTTTTATTTTGTTGTTTCATTTTATAAAAGGTAGCAAAAATTTTGGAAAAGTCATTGTCAGTTATTTGGCCCGCAACACTGTCTTGGGGTGAATGGATGTAGCCTTCATGTAAAAACACTCTGTGGAGCAGCTTTATCTGCATACAAACCTCAAGGTAGGGATGAGGGGCTCCCCAGACATTTCTCTGGTGCTTCTCTGTCCAGGGTAAGCCAAGAGGCATTGTCGTCTCAGGGCGACGTGACCACACATGCTCACATCTAGATTTAACCAGGCAGAAGCGTCACAGGGTCCATTCTGGCTGTTGCTTACTAATACCTCTAGAGTCTAATAAGTTTCCCAAGGGGCCGGGTTGGGGCCAGAAACCTCTCATGATCCACGCGTTTTCAAATGTATTTTTCAAGTATATTGACCTACCAGAAATAAAAATATAGAACAGTGATAATTCACTCAAAGGCAAAAGATAAAACATCTAAGTTTGTACCACTGCTTTTGTAATTTGGACTTTAAAATTTCATTTTCCTTTCTCTCCCCGTTTTAGTCACCCTTCTAGACTTCAGAGTACAGAAAACCTTCTCCCCATGTCTCCTGAGGACTTTGCTGAGGTGTCTCGGATGGTGGCGTCCGTAGAGTTCGACAGTATGGTAAGTACCATTCGCCCAGAGGCAGCAGAGTCTAAGCCTCTCCAGAAGGTGCCAGAGAAATCCACTGGCACAGCCAAGAAAAGGGCATTTTTCAGATTAGCCATGTCACATTGGAGCCTGCTGTGTTATAAGCTACATTTTCACCAGGATTTTTATTCCTGGCATTCAGAAACTTAAAAAAAAAAAAAAAAGGCGATATTTCAAATATTTAAAAGTGCCCCCTCTGCCCTTTGATTTCATGTAGAACTTTTTTATATTAAGGAACTAAGATTTCTCTGATAAAAACGGTTGCTTTGTCTGATTGTTTAAGCACCTTGCCTAGATGGAGTGTTTGCTTTTAGGATGGGAGGGGACTAATGCTTGGGAGTTGCACTCATTTTAGAGACTTACACTTAGCTAGCAGCAATGAAACAGTTTTTCCTGCTTTATATCTGGGAACTAATTTGTACTGCTAGCACCTGGAGCAATGAAGGGTTTGCTGAAAGTAAAATGTTCAAGTAGTGAAATAGTTACTGTGCTGGTAGGAATAGCGCTGTGATGGTCATCAAAAGAGAGACTGTTCCTCTGGGAGAATGTTTTTCAACATAGCAAATAGTATTGTTTGCCTTTCAGCCTGAAATCCTTCCTTTTATAGATTTTGTTTGGTTGACTGTGTTTTTGCTGATACTGTTCCTTTTAAGCTCTTTTCCACATGAAGCTATTCCAGTTTGTTTGTTTTTAATTCATTTAATGCTTTAAAAAAATACTCTTTAATACTAGTGCCTGGTAAAGAAAATGTGCTTACTAATGAGGGAGGCAGGAAGGATAGGAAAATATGGCAGAAGGGGTGGGGGCACGCTCTTCAAATGCTCCAGGTATCACGGCCGTGTGTTCAGGAAGTGCATTTGTATGGTGTCAGTAACATCTGCTTAGATTCAAGGTTCTGATGTGTAACTTTTCTCTCCTTCCTTTTTCCTCACCTTCAGAAAAAATACTGGCTAAAATCTCTAGAGTCCATACTTTCTTATTCCTTCCTGATTGCTGACAATGAAAAAAGTTACTTAGAAAAATGTGTGGTAATTACAATAGCAAAATAGTTCAGTTCCTATCAGCAGCTGTAAAATAAACCTTTTATATGAGTAAAGTAGGATCCTCTGATAGAATGTTGCTTCCAGCTCTTTATAAAGTGTCTTGGAGGGTTGATACAAAAATGAAGCAAATATTAAGTCCTTTTATGAAATGTAGAATGTATCAATGGACCAAAAAAATCAGGGAATCTTCTTTTATGCTTCCTTTGATGTTCCTGAAAAAATTATGTCATCACAATTATCATCATCAGCATCATCGCCATCACCACCATAATATGTAACATTTATTAGGCACCAACTATGTAACAGGTACTTCAGAGGTATTAACTTACTCAGTCCTCACAACCACTTTCTGAGTTAGGTATTTGTATTAGGTTCTCTAGAGAAACAGAATCAACAGGGAACACTTGCAAATATAAAATTTATAAAAGTGTCTCATGTGACCGCAGGAACGCAGAGTCCAAAATCCACAGGGCAGGCTACGAAGCCGACGACTCCGATGGAGGGTCTGGATGAACTCCACAGGAGAGGCTCACCAGCCAAAGCAGGAATGGAACCTGTCTCCTCTGAGTCCTCCTTAAAAGGCTTCCCATGATTAGATTTAGCATCACTAATTGCAGAAGACACTCCCCTCTGGCTGATTACAAATGGAATCAGCTGTGGATGCAGCTGACGTGATCATGACCTAATCCTATGAAATGTCCTCATTGCAACAGACAGGCCAGTGCTTGCCCAATCAGATAAACAGGTACCACAACTTGGCCAAGTTGACACGTGTCCCTAACCATGACAGTATTATTCTTATTCCCATTTGTACAGATGTGGAAACAGAGGTTCCCCCAAAATCAAGGAACTTAGATCCATCAGTTAAATTGTAGATTGAGTATTTGAACCCACTCAGTGCATCTCCAGAGTGGGTGCTTTTGTCTACTCACCTAGACTGCCTCCCACAGAAAGCTAATTCTTGGTTCATTTAGAACATGAACCCTAAGAAGCTGTTTGCAAAGGATTGAGTCTATTTTATTCTGTTTTATGTAGATGATTGCAGTCTTGCCTTTGGGTGAAAGCCCTGTGTTTGGGATTTGGGAATACTAATTCCAACTCTGTCTTTGCCATTATCTCCCTGTGACTCTCAGAAAATAATACGGATTTTTTCCTCTATCTGCATAATCAGTATGACCGCTTTCTCTGTGCCCTCAGAATGATATTTTGAAAGCAGCTTAAATACTCTAAATAAAGGCCAGAAAAAGGGTTTTTAGTCTCCAGCTGCCCCCTATAGCCATTCCATTCCATTGCAGATGATTTCATTTCTGAGCTAAAATAAATCTGTTTCCTGCACACACACACAACACTGAAAGCTCCAGATAAACCCGTAGAAAATGTAAAGAGCTAAAAGAGGCTATAAATACAGCATTGGTTAGACAAAATAAAAGGTCATTTAGTCTCTAAGTTGGGTAGACTCATCATGGCTTTCCTGTCTCCAGCCTTGGCCATGACTTCCCTTGGAATTAGGGCATACGCTCTGAAATAGATTGACCTTTCCTGGAGGTGGTTGGTTTCTGCCAAGTCTGGAGAGTGCAGCTCTGGACATCGCAGCTCCGGACTAGAGTGGCACTGGGACTTATGGCTGGTGCAGCTTCAGAGGCAGAAGGACCTCAGGCTCCCAAGGAGGTTGTCCGGACAGAGTACCATTGTTTTCTGTTACCTGATGTGGGTGTTCAGTTTAGTCTTGGTTTCCTGCACAATAAACTTTTCCCTCTGGGACCACATGAGAACCAGTCTACTCTCTTGGAGGCCTTAGACTAACGTCATAATAATAATAATAGGAATATGAATTGACTACTATTTTCCATCTACTATATTAGGCATTTTCCATTTGATGTCTAATTTAATCTTTTCATAAACCCTATTAGCTAAGTATTATTAGCCCTCTTTCAATAAAGGAGGACCTTGAGGTTTAGAGAGGTTAAATAACATGTCAAGGTCACGCAGCTAGAAAGGGGCATAGAAGATTTGAATCCAGGCCTTCGCTCTCCAAGGCCCACAGTCTGAGTGACACATTTGCACTGTCAGCCAAACTGAAACACAAGCAAAACCATCATTGTGCTTTTAAATTCAAAATAATTTTTCTAAGAGCCCACCATGAACTGCATACCACTGGACATGGGAAAGAAAGAAAATTTAAATATTGATTCAGTTCTTAAGAGGCTTACAGTCTGATGCAGGGCTTCTCAGTCTTAGCACTATTAACATCTGGGATCAGGTAATTCTTTGTTTTCAGAGACTGTCCTGTGCATTACAAAATGTTTGTCGTCATCCCTGGCCTTTACCCATGAGATCCTGTAGAATATGACACCCCCCACTCAATCATGAAATTTAAAGAAAAAAATGTCTCCAGACATTGCCTAATGCCTCCTGGGGGCAGAATTACCTCTGGCTGAGAACCACTGGTCTAGTGGGAAAGACCAGTGTGAAACCAGACAGGAAGTCAGTGGCAGGCTGGTGTTCTTTGGATGAGCAATTTGCTGACTACAAGTTGTTCCATTCAAGGCTGCTGGGCAGAAGACATTGCTGGGGGATGGTGCAGGGGTTTTCTGTAATTCTACTTCTCCAGCCTATACCTTTGAAACATGTGTGTTTATTATACCTACTGAGTTACCTTTAAGGAAAATTCATCATTTCTCCTTTCCTCCCTGTCTCCCTCTGGCATATAAGTTCAGCATTACCTCACCATTGTTTTATGTGAACAGATTTGCCACATTGCTCTGTCCCTAGATCTGCATAAAAGCAAAAAAGATTGGCAATCTGGATGAGTTCAGCAGGCTTCAGAGTAATAATCCATCAGTTTAGGTGACATAAAAAGTCATGGATTAGTCCGGGAAAATAGATCGTACAGGCTGATTCCATGGTTGTAGTTTGCTGTTGGGAATGTCTTCCTACTACTCCATTCTAGTATGGACAAATAATGTTAAATATATGAATCTGCATTTTGCAAAATCAGTAAAATAAATTTAATCGCATTTTATCTTTTTACAGATGAATGCAGTATAGAGCATGAATTCCCTTTATCTTCTCTGGAGACATTTTTCCTCCCCATCTGTGATTCCCTCCTACTACTCAGTTCATTCACATCCTGTGTTTCTAGGAAAATGAAAGGCCAACAAATTTGTTGCAGCCTGTTGATAGCAAGTGGAATTTTCCCAATTCAGAACCATCTGTTACTCTGAAGGACTTCATGAATCTTACTGAAGGTAAAATTTAAAGGTCCTCTCCCACAGTGTGGGTTTTGCAAGTGGAAAGCAGTCAAACAGACCCAGAGCATCGGGACTAGAATGAGAGTCCTGTGGGAAACCTGAGAAGTTTAGCAACATTTAGCAAATGCTGTGCATAAAGTCAGTACCCAACGGCTACAGATCGTGAGCTAGGTCACACTGTTATTTAGGGAACTTCTTGATGTAAGAATGGTAAATCTCTGTTCTGAAGAATTGTTATTTTATGATATCAGAATTGTTCTAACTTAAATGTGGCCGGAAGTTTAACAGTGGTTTATCTCTGAAACAGTTCAAAGCCAGGTGTGTATAAAATTATATAAATTGCTTATCAAAGGTAGTCATTGCTCATCTAGGCAGGTGTAAAATTTACATTCTTTATTACATCTTCCACATGGCCATTTAAAACTAAAAGCAGATTCTCTCTCAGGAAAATTAGCTTTGTTGGGAGAATTGCGTTTATTATGGTTATAAGATACTAATATCAATAGAAGCAGGTACATTTTCCAAAGTGATGAGTAGTGTTTCTGTTTAAACTTTAATATCCAAAGCTGGATGTATTTTGCCTTTATCATGGTCACTAGTAAATAAATTGTCTTTACAGTTCTATCAAGGCAGCCAGGCTACTACAAATAGCTCTCTCAAGGCAAAACACATTACTTTTTAAAAGTTAAAATTAATAATAGATGCAGATAAACTCAGAAATTCAATCCATGTGTCTCAAATTGAGTTTTATTGGTCTTTGTTATTTGTTGGTATTTAGTCATTAGCCATAAAATATAAGTTTGTAATTTCTGAATTGGGAAGAAACAAATAGGAAATGACACCTCAAATTAAATTAAACAGGGATAAGACGAGAATCAAATATTTTTCAAATTCATGTCCTATGTAATTACATTGAGAACTGCATATTTTTCACTGATGAATGTGTTTTTCTCAAATACATTTACAAATGGTTCCATTATCTCTCCTGTGCTTTTTCCAGATACTTTTCTGAGTGGGTGCTCTTTTGTGAAGTGTGTTGTTATTTACCTTCTTACTGACAAAAAGACGTGGTTTGGGGGATGGGTTTGACAGGGTCCACCCAGATAATTTTCAGACTGCCGTCTATGTGGCTGCACCTTGTGTTTCCACTGTCACCTCTACAACGTGAATGCTGTGTTTTTCTTTGATGGCGATAAAGTTTTCTTTAAATCTGTTTTAAAACTAAAACTAACATTATTGTATTAACTGTAATATGCACATGATACTTTCCTTGGTACTGCACACAAATGGAGGCCTGCTCTCAGTGTCTACATAAGATAGCCTGAATCTGACTGGGTTTGGGTTGACTTTTTAAGTTGAAATGATGAAGGAACAAAGAGGACAATATTTAAAAAATAGATTGTTTCTAATTGCTGGTATATAACTATTTGTTATATTTTTACTATTTGAGAATGATTAGTATGGCTTGGATTCATTTCACTGCACTAGCCAAGAGACTTTGTTTATATTTAAGAAGTTTTAAGATTCTAGTGTTAGTCTCTTGTTAATAGCATTTGGTATTAAGATTTTTTTTAATTACTGGCATTATGTATTGGCTTCATGTTTTCTCATTCTTATGATTAAATATAAAATTATGTCCATCCTCATTTTAAAAGATTAATAACATTTTCCTAAGTGTTGCCCTTTCCTACCCAACTTGCAATCAGAATTGCTATAGCAGATTAAGATAGATCAATGGAAGAGACTAAAGAAGAAACATTTTTAGAACAACTGTAAGGGGTGTCATCAAAAGCCAAGTTTTAAAAAGCACTTTGGTCTTCATGACTACAGCTGCCTCCAAACACACAAATAATATGACATTTGCTTTGAGATTAATTTAGGTACTAAGATTTTTTTTTAAGTACTATAAAAGTGGGATTCTTTAAAAAAAAAAAAAAAAAAGTAGGACTCTTGTCTTGTCTCCAGTGTAGTCATCTAAAATCCTTATCTCCATTATTATATAAGTTACTATTGAGGAATTATTGTATTAATACAAAAAAAGGTGTCATTTTTCTCCAAAGATGTCATAAGCTAGAAAGCCATGCTCTTCTTGAAGTAGAAAGCACTGTGTGGGGGAAAATAATAATACAAGAAAAGACATAATCACCAAAAAGGGACTGGCAAGTTAGACTTACTTAAGTATCAGAGAACAGTGGTATAAGCTTGAACTCTGGCATCATAACAAATATAGTCATTCTCATCTCCATATCTACAGTATTTCATCTAGGAAACATAAAATTTCTTCATCATGAAAACTGAAAGCTGTATATCTCCAGAAAGTAAAGAAGATATAACCTGGCTAGCTAGTATAAGTATGTGTATTAAATTTCTATAAGTGACTAAATAAATCCTAGCTTAGGGAGGTGTGCATATTTTCTGGTATGGGTTTGTAGATTGTTTTGTAAGCTGAGCACTTATATGAATCACTTGGGTCACATCTCTTATTAGGCAGAGAGAGTTCTGAGGTAGTATTAAGTGAGCAAAATTTATTTATTGCCTGTAAGCTAAAGTGGACTGTGAGGGTAAGTCTTAATGGACAAAGCAGTCCTACTGTAACATCTTACTATCCCAAACAAAGGGGAAGAAAAGCTAGAAAGTGATTCTTGGGCAGTGTGACGGTGGCTCAGTGGCAGAGTTCTTGCCTGCCATGCTGGAGACCCGAGTTCAATTCCTGGTGCCTGCCTATGCAAAAAAAAAAAAAAAGAAGGTGATTTGAAAACTCTGGTACCTACCATTTGAACTGTAATGCTGCTCCCAAAGTGAGGGATATTTCTTTTGGTGGCTTCTTTCAGTTAGTTAAGATAGATTAATTCATTTACTCATACATTCATCAAATATATATACTGAGCCCTTGCTAAGAGCCAGGCACTATTCTAGATGTTTGGGAAACACCAGTTAAACAAAACCAGACAAATCTGAGTTACTTATTGAAATTTAAGATTTGTGGGTGGTGTGATGGTGGCTCAGTGGCAGAATTCTTGCCTGCCATGCCGGAGACCTGGGTTAGATTCCCAGTGCCTGCCCATGTAAAAAAAAAATGGAAGAAAATAAAATTTAAGATTTGTGAAGTATACATAGCCAAAAGCTATAAATAAATTTATATAAAAATATACACAGTTTCACAAAATGGCACTTAAACGAGTTTTAGGAAGGCCATAAATAATACTATTTTTTGAGTCTTCTTTATAACTTAAATAATACAATAATAGTTTCCAAATTTTGATGACCTAATTTAGGGTTATGTGTTTACTGTACTCACTGAGGAATTACTCTTCTTGCCTTGTTGAAAAACAAAACAAAACCATACTTAGGCAGTTTTAAAATTAAATTTATATACCAAAAATATAAAAGTACCTAAAAGGGAGAATGCTGTCACATACATATCATCAAACTCTGTAAATTCCTCTCTAATACTTCATAATACTAATATAACACCTTAAAACCTTACCAAGTGGCACCTAACACATTCATGGGCTGCTGCTTCCCTGTACCATCTGGTCTGTGATCTATGCATTTAATCATTTTACCTTAAGGATTAGCACATGAAATGGGGAAGAATACCCCACCCTCTGAAAAAATCCCACAAAAATATAATGATCATATATGTAGAATGCATATAACTTAACCTGCCACTACTTAGGATTTTTCATACATTTGGTTCCCTCGCATTGCCACACATGTATCTGTGGATGTAGATATGTATATCTGAAGTTGACTGTGTGTTTCAGGACTCACATTGTAGTGTTTATACTTGACCTTAAAACTCTACAGAAGTGAGGGCTTTGCTAATGTGCATGTAGTGGAATAGTCATATATGAATATTCATAGTGGAAAGAGTCAGTGTTGTAGGATGTAAACAAAGAGCATAGGACCAAGTTCTGTATCATAGACCACTCATGGGTCCCAGCTTCATCTATAAAAATGAGTGGAATTAGATTAGAGAATTTCTATGGTCTCTTCCAGGCTCTAAAATGTCACTAATGCAGGCACATTCCACTGTTTGATTCCTGTAGCAAGCAAATTACTTTGATAGACAAAAATGGACAAAGATGGTGCTCATCTACCTTATTTGATGGTTAGAAAACCACACACACTAACCCGAAACCTGAAAGGAAAGGGTGGACAGCGCTCTGTGAACCAGGGGTTTCTAGCACTGGAAGTGTGTGGCACTGGAAACGAATGCTCTTCCCACATACAAATGAATCATTTGGGAGCTGAGGTATGACAGATTGAGCCAATGTAGATCTTAGTATGGTAACACCAGGTTCAAATCTCCAAAGGGATTTAAGACATTGTAAAAATAACCTCTTCTCTCATTAAGGAGGCTAGAACTTCTGCTATGGAAGGAGATGTTTAATGATTCAATTCCACACCTATACAATGAGCATGTCCTAACTGTAAAATGGATAGTGTTAACTTCTGGTAGATTAGAGACGTGCTTCCCTGTTCCCTCCCCTTCATGGATGAGCGCCTTATAGGATTCTTGTGGACTCCTCACCTTGGGTAGTACCCAGCTCATGATAGATATTAATAAATGGTTTCTTGATTTCAACCAATTAAACATGGTTCCTCTGCTCAACAGACTTCCCAGCAGTGATATAAGAGAAAACCTTCGTTGTTTTAAGAAAATTAATTTTTCACAGTTTTTTTGAAACATGTATTTATTACACTGTAAAAAGCAACACTACTGGATTTCATTTAAAAGAAACATTTCCCAATTTCAGAATACTTACAACTTATAATTTTAAGATTAGATTCACTTATGGGAGATTTTGGAAGCAAATACATTCATAGCTGTGTAATTCCCAGGAAGAATCTAAAACCATCATCAGGTCATCCAGACAGACAACAGTTTCAAATGGTCGGTAGCTAATCCAGCTCTGTAGCCCAAGAGCAATGTGGACAGTCATGGGGTATGGCATGTTATGCCCAAAGATGAGATCACTGGAACCGAGACCAGCAAAAAGATAAAATGTATTCAAAGCTTAAAATTCACATGAACACAGAATTCTCAAGATTCGTAGAAGGCACATATATGCCTAAAACTAAAACAGATCTTTGGAGCATATTGGTGGCAGCAGTCAGCAGCACAGTTCACAAGCATTTAAACCAAATTCACTCATTGCTACCAGCCAACAACAAGCATCCAGAGCAGGAACCAGTGTATAGTCCTAAATGTCACCATGGGTTAGTAAGGGCGCATTTAATTAAACCACAAGGGTTTTACAAAATCGTTTTGGTCTGAGAAAAGATAAAAACTCCTTGTTCCCAAATAATAATTAGAGCCTCATTTATCAGAGAAAAGTCTCAAATCAGTTCAAGCCATACAATTGAACCATCTTAGTTTTTCATTTTAATATCATAAAGCAAGCTGATGTTTGAGCAAAGTTATTTCAATTAACGAGTCCCTACCTCATCATGTCATTGTATGTGTGTGTGTGGGGGGGCGATTTATGCCTCCTATGCAGCATTTTGCAAGTACTACCTCTCTACATGGCTTGATAGATCTGTGGAGCAAGAAAGCAGCAGTACAGGTGGTTGCCTACATACCGTCCTTCCCACAAAAGCAAGCACTCTGGAATGGGCTTCATGCCTGATGCAGTACAGGTAAGGAATACTGGCCATGGTTCACGAAAGGATGGCTGTGTAGGTAATGGGAGGTAATGGGTGAAGTCACTAACTTAGACTGGAAGTAAAAATCAAAGCACCTGGAAGCTGACTGAAGAGGATAGGGTGCCATCAGGTATGATAAAGCTTGGAAGCAGCAGTGTGTACTGATAGAAAAAAAGAGAAGAAAATGACTATATTAAAGGGGTAATCACTAGCATTCATGTAATTGAGGATTCTGCTCATTTCACTAAACACGGCTTCAAAGAAGTCCATTTGTATGTGCGTGTGCTTAATATCAGAGGTCTTCATTAACATACCCCTTCATCTCTGAGATATGACAAGATAAAGTGTATGCACAATTTATGGTATATTCTATTCTTTGATTTTTGCAGCCCCTTTAACCTACTTTCCCATTTAATCATGAGTTACCTCCCCAACACAAAGAAGTGATGGGTCTCAATGGTCTTTTCTTATTATTAAACTATAGAAGCCAACAGAGAACTGGAAGAAAACTAGAGAGATCTCTTGGTCCCCCAAAGAGAAAAATATCTTCATGCAGACTTTTAATAACAGGTTTAAAAACTTATGTTATTTGTAGCAGTTACCATACTATCAGATGACTTTGATAGTTTAGAACATTTCTGAACTCATTGTAGAAACTGAAAAAATATTCTTAAAGAGCCATATTAGTACATCCCTTCATGTTTTAGACTGATGAATTTTGACTAGTAATTTGTCTCTGGTTCATCTTCTATAGACAGATGGCATAGTTATAGCTCTGATGCCAAAAATATGAGGCATTTTCTGACTTATTATGGAAAACATGAAAACTGCATAGTATGCCAGCACCCACTTTCCCAGCTCAAGGACAGAGGCAAATAGATCAAGTTCTGGGAAGAGAGGCTGGGCTAAGGGGTATAGAAAAAGGAAAACTTGTCAAAAGTATTATAACTACATTCACACACATGTTTTGGTCGCCAACATATCTTAAACAGATTCCCTGATAAAGTCTAATCAAATTGGTCTATTCCACTAACAAGTGTTAACTAATATAATCTTTAAAAGAGTCACATCATGAAGTGAGAGTGATGGGAGACATTTTCACCACATGAACCTAAGTGCATATAGTTGTTCAAACACTCAAACTAAATCTATATTTGAAGTCTTGAAAACCACACTATTTGCTTCTAAAGGCAGCCTTGATCCATTTGGACAGACTGTACAGCAGTGCTTAATTTTCAGTGCATGTCAGCAGATCATCATCATCAACTGAAAATTCACAAAACACATAAAAATAAATCACGAGGATCACACAGTTAAGCTAGCACTGGTAACTGTTTCTTTTACATTAAATTATACAATGCCACGAGGTAAATATTGCTCACATTATGAAGGGAGATTGTTTTATTTCTATTGGTTTCCAAAGAGATCAAATTTGTCCTGTGCATACAATGAAGAAAACTCCAATAACACTGAAATGACAAATGCTGTAAAATATACATCACTACCAGACAGAAATACGCATGTTCTTCATAATCATTTTTCACAATTAAATAGGTAAATGATTTAAATATTGGGATTAAGAGAATTATAATAATCCATCAAGATTCTTATGGACAGTTTGGTTTTCTTTTCCGTTGTCCGAATCTCCTTGAGGTGTGTACTGGACTTGGTATTCCTGGAGGATTTTAAATACATCATGGTGTCCAAAGTGCAGCGCTTCATCCATAGGAGTGTTATTCCACCTGAACAGGTAGCACAGCAGGATCTGGGTCATTAGGTAATTTCTCAACAAAGATAATAATCCAGCATTCTTAGATTTGAAGTGCAGATTAAATGACCATTCAAATTGCACTCCTTTTAGCAATACCACAAGTAAAAATTAATAGTACAAACACAGAGAAGGATTTAGAATTCAAAAAACGATTTCAGAGAAGTTGGGATATGGGGAAGAAAAGTAAAGTATCTCCATGAAAGGATCTTGTTTACAATGCAATGCACTTATGGAGGTGGCATTTCTAAGGGAAGCTCTAGGGTTGGCAGATATAATGACTTCTTTAGTAGTCTTGAATTTTAAATTCATGAAGAGCTGAAAGTGGCTGATTTTAAATGTTCAAAGAAAATTCAGGTATATAACATCCATCATCCTTGCCTTTGATAGAAAATTTGTGTTGTCACTTCAAAATCACAATAAGCCTCAAAAATATAGAAATAACCATGACCTCATTAGGGCTCAACCATACATTGGAGGAGCAAGATCAGCACTGGAGGAAATGTTTTAACCATTTCTTATCAAGGACTGGAAAGCCAGGGTCTCAATCAGACTATTACACAACCAGAGGAATAACTACCCTTTCCATAGTAGGCTTCTCAGGCTGTGCTATTCAGAGTGATATATTGAAGATTTAAGGATAAAGAAGATTAATGAAGAGTTGCTAACCGTGGTTAATCAATTAATTATAGCCTCTGAAAGACATCAATAAGAGGAGACAGCCCTATAAAACTCACAACCCAAGCCAAATAAAGGGCAGAGTATGGTAATTAGTTCCCTAATACTCCACAAACTCTCTCTTTATGTTATTTAACTTCTCCATAGCTGCCAGTCTCTCTTACTCCATTTTTTCATGGGCCTCTCATCACCTTTCTTCTGGGTTTTCTGAGCACTATTACTTTCCATCTCTGTTTTTAACTTGCTACCCCCTTAATAGGGTCACAGTATAGAAATGAAAGGCTTTTAGAAGAATTTTATTTTAAAAATAGTTTTGAATAAGTTTGGTAGCCTGTTCTTAATTTTTTTAAATCAGGTAAGTAATACTTTACATGAGTCTTTGTGTTTCCACACAGCTGAACTAAGCTGTTTTTCACTTCTATACAGGCCTCCATAAGAGTCAGTGGCCCTAAACTTGAGGGGGTGGAGAAGGAAAATGGGACAGACTTTTCAATCATCCTCTGTAGCATGTACTTATTGCCTTAAATTTCCTTTTAGAAAAATTGAATGTTGACTGCAAGTTACATTTTTTACCATCCTTCTTCCATGAAATAATGCAAAATATCAACTTTAAAGAGTACACTAATTCCTCTCAAGCCAATTTTATAATTTCAGGTGACACTGGTTCTATGAAATAGAGAAAAGAGTTGTCTTGGGTTTCTAGCTTCCAATGTAGAATAGTTGAATACCCAGTTACCAAGTTAGCTAATTTTGGCATATCAGATGGGTACCTATACTTCCACATTTTTAGAAGCCAATTTAAAGAAAAAGAATTTTTTTTAAATTCAACCCTGAAATAAAGCACAATTAGTATTTCCAACATGTAATAAATAGTGGTTTTAGCTGGGCTTATAAACACAGGGGTGGGATCTTCTTTTAGTTTCTTGCTCTAGAAAGAGCTGATAATGGGCATTAGATTTGGGGATAAAAGGAAGGACTGTCACCCTAACATGAAGTTTTTGAATACTACCAACAAAGATCATTTTAATCGCAGTGCTTTTTTTCTTTGCATGGGCAGGCATCGGGAATCGAACTCAGGTCTGCAGCATGGCAGGCAAGAGCTCTGCCTGCTGAGCCACCATGGCCCTCCCTCACAATGCTTTTAAAAAATAGGAATAAAGTTAAATAACCAAAGTGTTAAAACACTTAGAAAATTGCTAACCGTTTCAGACCATGACATAACTTTTCTGTATCTCTTGCAAGCTGAATTATAAAACCCAAACCTCTAATTTAAAGTTTAAAAATGAAAGCTTTAGTTAGCAGAAAAGTACAACAGCTAGACAGTAATCAACTTAATACTGCTCCCAGTTCTCAAATATCAAATCCCAACTCCTAGGCACATATATCCAGCTTCTGTATCAAATATATTTTTTCCATTCTTCTAAGCCTTTATTTCTCATTGCTCATTCTGTTCCACTCCAGTTATATAATGTGTGAGTATATAACTACAGAGTTAACTTAAATATATATGTATATAAGTAAATTGAATTTTTATACCCCCTTTGAGTATACAGCATTTACTGTAGGATGAATAGTAGCTTCCTATGTGGGCAAGGAAGAACAAAGGAGCAGAATGTATGCCAAGCAGATTTCTCCCAATATAGAGGGTATCTTTTCTTCCTTCTGTGCCTTCAAATCTGGTCTCTCTTCCAAAGCACAGGTTAAAATTGAACTTCCATGATGCTTTCTAAGACTGATTCTATCCAAATCCAGGAATTTTAACAAACTCAATATAATCAATTTAGAGTCCTGTGTCAGTAATTTTCTTACATGATTTTTGTTTGCTTCTATATATATTTTTATCTATCTACCTTTTGTGGTCAAAAGCTCCATGAGGACAAAATTCCTATTTTCTCTTTCCAAACACAAAGCATTATTTCCTTCATACACTATATGACTGATAGTCAAGCTAACCTGAAATATTCTAAATAAGAAACAATTCTTAGGCGACAATCTCTCCAGCAGAACAGTTTTGTTTGTTACCTTTACAAGCTGCCTTAGCAAGTTCAAGATTGTCTCCAATACATCCATAATGGATTTAAATATACCATAATTTGAATATTATAAGTCTGTATAATAAAGTACTGACTTGCCAGTTATATATTAGAAGGTGACTATATGAGTGCTTACCTGTCCTTAGGGAATGGATTTACTTTGCAGGCTTCCAGCAAAAATTTAACAACTTCAACATGACCTATATCCAAAACAAAAATGAACAGATTTCAGTACGGAGTAGAAATTAAGTGTAGAAAAATAGATGACTGGTTCATGAATTACCCTCTGCAGCAGCTACATGGAGTGCTGTTCTTGAGTCATAGTCTCGTTGTTCCATGTCCATGGCTGACAAAGCAAATCTGAAAATTTGGAAGCAAAGCTATTCATTATATATATATATATATATATATTTCACACTTGTAACATTTACTGTATCCTTTCAATCTAAAGGCTTGTCAGGTGCTATCCTTCACAAGGCTCACTAATGAGAACTGGAGGCACTGTTCAATCAGTACACACGCATTTTGGACAAGTGCCACATCACCTCTCTTCCTTTGTTTTGCTTTTTAGGGGCAAAACTCAAGAATAGTGATACAATTATACCAAAGGTTTTATGCCTCAGAAGGGCAAGAAACTAATACCAAAGTTATATGCTTTCACTAAAACACTTTTGTTTTTGCATGAGCAGGTACTGGGAATCGAACCCAGGTCTCTGGCATGGCAGGCGAGAAATTCTGCCACTGAGCCACCATCATACCGCCCAAAACTTTTTTTAAACTAACATTTTATAGTTTACAGTTTACAAGAAGTACTAATCAGATTTTAAGGCCATCTTTTAAATGATGGAAATTAAGCATAGACATTTTTCCAATTTAAAGATTGGTTGCAACTCCATATAAGAGATCTATGTTAAGTATATAGTATATATGGCCTTTCTAAACCTGGAGATCTGCAGGAAATGAAATGCCCCTATTTTGTGCCACCTCTTCCCGCCACTCACCACCAAAAAAAAGATGGGGAGTGGAGAGTAGATGAGGATTGAGGTGGCATTTTCTAATTCCAATAAAACAGTAGTACTAATTAGCCAGATTAGTTGAATAGTTACCATTGGGGAAAACAGAGGGCTGGGCCTTTACAGGAGGTAGAAAAGGATATGAGTAGACAGGCCTGAGGGACTGAAGTGAGGATTTAATATAAAATTTTATTTGGGTTATTTTATTAAAGGGATGTGAGACCTTAGAGAATCATAAAATGGCTACTTTCCAAGAAGCACACTAAATAAATGTCTGTAAATCATATGCTATTCTACTGTGTTAACATACCTTCGTAGTGCAGACACATCTCCAGTATATGCAGCAAACAAAAGGTTTATCACTGACTTTACCTGTGAAGAAAAGAAAGTTCAGGCATCCACTGGAGAAAATAAATATATAGAATGTATAATGTACATCTGACACTGGTAAGTGATCTTCCACGTGCTTTGAACACTAGCTGGGTCACACACTAAAAGATACCACAAGCATACTTCTATAAACAAAAGCATTCACGTGTGAAAGTATGTTTCTTCTTTAAACAAAGGACTGTGAAGGAAAATTCAACAAGAAGGTAAGTACATGAGGGAAGGTATGGAATAATGATATCAGTTCGCACAAAATAATGGCAACTTGCAACCTGTGAAACTCACATAGTTGGGGGAATTGAAAATTGTTTAGAACCCTTCCCACTTAGAATCTTTAAATACTGAGAGCAGGCTCAGTTACTCACATCACATCACTAAAAACTAAATCATACTATATAAATATCTAGTTCTTAACAGTAATCACTGTCCTCACCCATCACTGGCTTCTTTGGAAATCTTAAGAGACAACATTCAGTATTATTATGTTTAACTTAAGAATAGGGCTTTAATTTGCTACAAAGACAGCCATGAGTTCAGTGCTCTAAGCTGTACAAATTGGGGCATTCTCAGCACCTATGATAATATCTCTGCTCAAAAGGAGGTAGATAAACTCCACAAATATTAAGTCACTGCTCTTGAGTACTCCAAAACATCAAAATATATCTACTTTTGACAATTACCTACTTTCCTGTTCTTATAGTTAAGGAAAAGGTAATCATGAAGGTCAGTGGAGTTTGATCTGCTTTCATAAAGACTTTAATACTTTATGGAAAACTCAGCGACTGATCAATTTCTAAATAATTCCCATTTTTGTTTCATACTTTGCAACTCCAAATTGCAAACTTCATCTTGATGATCTAACCAATACTGGACTCAAAGTTGGTAAACAGAATCAAGTTTTATTGGAAGGCTAGAAAGTAACCTGTTCAAAAAAGTCACAGCCCTGGAGCTATGCTTTCAAGATCTTAAACTGGAAACCCATTTCCCCTATGGCATGCCCTTTCCTACAACCTATGAGCATTTAAATCTAATTGGAACTGACCATTGCTGACTCCTCTAATTCAGCATTCTCAAAATGAGTTCTGCAGAAACTAGTCCACAAGATGCTTCATGAAAATAAGCATACTGTGGTCAGATAGGCTCTTTTCTCTTTTTTTTTTTTTTAAGTTTTTTGTTGTTGTGTTTTGTTGTTGTTGTGTTGTTAAGTTTTTTGTTGTTGTGTTTTTTTTAAGTTTTTTGTTGTTGTGTTTTTTGGGGTGCATAGTCCAGGAATTGAACCTGGGTCTCCTGCCTGGAAGGCGAGCATTCTATCGCTGAACCATGGTTCTTAAAATACTAAGTCCCCTTCTTGGAGAATTCATGAGCAATATGAATGGCTCTGTAAAATTAGCAGAACACATCCCCAAAATATTACTACTACTTTTTTTATTGTTGATATTACCTATGGCATCTATTAAACATCCTGAGGTCCACACTTCAAAACACCTTACTCTCTCATTCCTTCAGACCATTAGCAGCTTTCTTTCCATTATCCCCCTGCTAAACTTAACTGTCCAGAACAGTTTTCTCAATGGGGCTAAAGGGAAGACTGACAAAATCACCCAAAGTGTTTATTTATACACACACACACACACACACACATTTTCCTCCCACTTGCAGTTCTACTCCCTATCCCTCAGTTTGATACATTTTAAGGAAAAGAAGCAAACACATATATAGTGTTTTGATATGCACTTTTCCTGGTTATGAACCACTGTTCCAGTACCTATAACTCCTTTCATTTTAAATCAGATCAGTTTAGAATCCACAACTGTTTTGTGCTCCTGGCCCACAGAAGCTGCAGCATACTGATGGGCTATTTCAAATTATCCTCTGTATTTCCAACTGGCCCATCATTACTGCTTGATAATTTCAAAAAAATCTTATTGGTTCCTTTTCACATTTTCTTCTGTGGTTATTAATGCAAATGGAAACCTTAAAACAGATGACCCTAATCCACAAATTCACCACGAAGATTAAAAAAAAAAACAAAAACCATTCTCATCTCTCCCCACACTCTTATGCTGAATACCTGATTGTAAGAGCTATTCTCTCCTTCTTCTTGTCAAGCCTCAAAGGAAAAAGTATCAGCCTTTATTTCTGTGACAAACTTCCCTCAAACATTTATCCTCCAAACCCTCTAACCTCCTCCCTCACGTTCTCCCTTTGTTTCTGGCATCTTCAACTTTCCTTTTCAGTTCCTTTATTTCTTCCTTCATATTTAAACAACTTCATCCCATGTTGAAAAATCTTCATATTTTCTTAAAGTACTTTATATTTAATTCCTTGCAAATTACCTTACCACTCACCATTACCTCTAAACAGTACTTTCAAAAGCCTACATCCAGTAGCCTGTTAAGCCCTGATTCTTTCTGATCTCTCTGAACACTTCACCACCGTTTCCTGCCTTGCCTTCCATGATGCTGCATTACCCTGATTTTCCTCCTGTTTGTGTGGCTTCGCAGATTCAATTCTCAATTTCCTCTGCTTAGTAATACTCTAAAAAACACTTCATCTTTCTTGTTTTTAAACATAATTTTCCTCAAAGGCTTCATATATTCCTCTGGGCAGGACGACTTCCCAATCTACATCTTTAATCAAACTCTTGTTCCCAGGCCCGAAGCCTGTAAGTTCCACTTGATTTATCAAGCTAACATTTCAAACTCAAAAAACTGCAAACTTCTCTGCAGCCCTGACCACTCCCCCCACCCCGCCCCGCTCCTGACATCCATATCCACTGGCCTATTAGACACTGCCTCCAGAATGATTAATGGGCATCTTAGACTTATCATGCTCAAAAGAAAACTCACTTTTCACCACCTCACTGGGCTTCCTCCTCCAGTCTCCCTGATTTGGGATGACACTATGTCCACCGAGGTGCCCTGGCCAAAAAATGAGGAGTCATGTAGGGCTACTGGATTTTATAGGTTTGATTGTATAGGTTGAGCCCTTCACAAGGACGTCTGGCCACAGGGCCAACCCAGTAGAAGGAGCCATGCTCCTCTCACCAAGTAGTGGTTTCCTAGCATCCAGGTGCACTGCTGGGAGGAAGGGAGTCTTCTTCCCACAAAGGTGCTGAGAGGACCTACTTCCTCCCAGAAGTGGAATAAGCTTTTTCTAATTCACACAAATCCCTAGGATATTCCTTGATTCTCTTCTTTCTCTCTCACCTGATATCTAGCTCCTCAAGAGATCCTCTTATTTTATCTCCAAAATATATTTATCTCCATAATATATCTTATGACTTTCAATCATACCTAGAATAAACTTCATACTCTCCACCATGGCTTTCAAGACCCTTAATGCTCTGTTCCCTGGTTACATTTTGCTTCTCATTCCCTACATCTCTTCCTCTTGCTGTTTTACTCCAGCCATAAGACCCTCCTGGGAGTCTTATTGCGCCAAGCACAAACCCACTCAAAGCCTTCACTTGCTATCCCCCATTACCAGGGATGCTCTTTTCCCAGGTAGTGAGGCTCCCTCCCTCACTTCATTCAGCTCTGTGCTCAAATGTTAATGCTCTCAGATTCTAAAACATTCCCTCTCTTTTCATCACTCCTTATCCCTTAACTTGCTTTCTCTTCAGAGAACTTATCATTACCTGACATTACATATATATAAACACACAATATATGTTTACACACATACATTGTACTTATTTCTTTTCTCTCCCCCATTAAATGTAAGTTCCATGAGAATAGCATCCTTGTCTTTTGTGTTCCCCACTGTAACCCCAGTGTCTAGCATACATTATAGGTGCTCATTAAATATCTGTTGACTGACTAAATATTCTCCCTCAAAGCATCAAATATACAATTTTTAACCACAATTGGGGATTCGACTGTAATCATTGTTATGAATTCATCCACTTCTTTTAACTTTTAGGTCTTCAAATACCATTACCAAATTTATTAAATTCTCCTAACTGGTACCTCTGCTTCTAGTTCTTCCATAAGCCATAACTTTTCCAAATACCTCTAATCATCTTAACACTCCTTTGATCACTAAAGGCTTAATTCTAAGCAGGGGGAGCATCAAGGAATCCCAAAATCATTTCTGATAAAATTCAAAATATTTAGGCATGAATTCAAGGCACTTCATACAGGTAACCTATCCTTCACAACCTCAACAGAACAAAATTGTTCTTACTGCCTCTGCTTTTATTAGCATATATGCTCCTTTCTCTCCTTTTGGGAACATCTAGATTCCTAATCAAATCCTTTCCTTCCCTCAAGCATTAGTTAAAACAACCCTTTTTCACTACCACTCTACCCCAGGCTATCCCATCACAGCATCCATGTAGTTTGCTGCCAGTTGCCCACATAGTGCCAAGGAAGAAATCATCAATTAGATGCCTCTTCTGCCATCACAACCCTGAATGTGCCTCCTGCTCCTATTAAGCCCCAGTTCATACTATTAATTCCTTGAACGTGTTTTGTCTCCACCCTCTTCTCATTGAAATGTTATTGTTGCCCTCTCCTCTGTCAACTCTAACTCCATGTCTTAAACCAGAAGTAATCTTTGATACCTTTGCCTCACTTAAGGATACTATCACACATGACCTATGGTATATTTATTTACTTGTATCTTATCTTCTCCAGACTTAAGGGAAATCCAAGATGACAATGCACATACCATTAATGTTAATCACACATAGTTCTTACTCTGTTTGTCCTTTTAAGCAAGAAATCCTTGACCTGTTTCAGTGACTGTATATATGAACTATATTCCTTAAACCAAGCTAGTTTGAACAGAAATTTCATCATATGTGTGTCCATCAGTTTAGTCACTAATTATTCAGTATTTCCAAAGGAAAGAATATAAAACTGGTTTAACAGTTTTAAGACAACAAATAAAGTTATTTCATTAAAGACAGTCCAATTCTTGGTCAAAGAGAGTTCCACAAATGTTCCCAACTAAACTGACATCCTTTGGAATGACTACTATAGCAAACAAACTGAAGGAGAGAGGCACCCTATAAAATGGCTCATGCCAACCCCAAGCCAATTCTTGCAAAGTATGTAGGCATATTAACCCTTGATCAGAGCTCATCCCCTTCATTCCCAATGGATACTTGAGTTAATTTAAAAATACCTCACAAGAAACCCAAAGTCCAGAAAATAACGAACTAATATTGGCTGCGAGAGGCGTGGAACGTGTTTTGATGAATCACTTGAAAAGAATCATTCCTCAGTACAAAGAAACAGAACATAACCAGCAGTAACAATAGACTACATAAATTAAGGGCTCCGATGTTTAGTTTATACCTTCCCAGAGTAAGGAGAAATTCCACTTGGACAAATAGCCACTAAAAATTTATAATTTAAATGCTAACAGTTTTCTCTTCATATTGCAGATTTTCCAGTACTACTACATTTTCCTTTTATCAGATCTCTTTGGCAGAACTTAACAGAACCAGAAAAACTGATCTTTATTTGTACAAGGTCATGACAACAGGAGGACAAAAATATTATAGCTCACATGAGTTCATTTAACCCTGTTGATTCCATGTTTATCAAATTTTCGTGTTTTTTTCCCAAAAGAGGTAGAAGCAGCTGCAGGTTCTGCCAATTTTATAAGTCTAAAGCACAAAATTCCTAAATTCTAATCCTATCATTCTCCTATTCTTTTTATATCTGTTTAAAAGTTGTATTGTATGGCCTCCTCTTTTATTCTACCCAAATGCCCTGATAATTCTGTATAAATGAGTAGCAAATATTAGATCACATGATCTCATCAATTCATATTTCCATAAGAGCTGATTCTGAAGAATTCAACATTTTAAATAGTTATAATTGTTTTTAAACATTCCTAATAGGCTGGTAGTAAAATGTTTATATACATATTTTATATATATATATATATGAAATGTATTACTACCACTAAGGTAAGTGCCTTGGCTCAAGGTCACATAACTTTTTTTATTTTTATTTTTTTTTAACATGGGCAGGCACCGGGAAACGAACCGGGTCTCTGGCATGGCTGGCGAGAACTCTGCCATGGAGCCACCGTTGTCTGCCCCACGTAACATTTTAATTAGTGATGTAGTTGGGATAGAATTCAGTATTGGATTCCCAATCCTGTCCAACTAGAGCACAAACTGCATGTCCTTAATAGAGCTCAGACTGTAATCCAAGGGAAAGAAGAATATTAAAGGATTAAACAATTTAATTCTAGTCCATAATGGTCTTTTGCCCACTATTTAAAGCAAGGGGAAGGAGAAGGGGGAGAGAAGGCAAGGGATAGGAATGAGGGAGGGAGAAGGAGAGGGAGAGGTAGGGAGGATGGATTGATTGATTTATTGGCTTTAATTCTACTTTGCTCTGACAATTTAATTTCTAACTCTATCTCCAGCTGCAAAACTATGGTTTCCCTTGTTCATCTTTTTTCTGTCTTCATACGAAGACAAATTCAGCCTTTTTGGGAAAGGCTTTCATGAAAAAAAGCACCTAAGTGAAAAACCATCCTTCTGTTTCTACCACCTCCAGTTTTACATAAACTAGTCTTCTGTTTCCAGCTCACGGCGGTATCTGTTTCTGTGGAATGGATACTTTTCTTCATCTGTTAAATAAACCATCAACATTCCAGATCCAATTTTGTTTTAAAAGCTTTGATCCAGCTTGGTCTTTTATAGCTTTTAAATGAAAATAAGCATTCAGCCTTCTTTCATAAATATATTTTTTTAGGTCAGGTTAAAAAATATGAACCTATGATAGTATAGCTAAAGAAAAATTTCAAGACACAAGCAAATGTAATATTGCCTCAACTGACAAAGGTAGAAAAATAAACCTGTACAATGTATATATTATCAAAGATATTTCCTCTTTCCTTTACTACTGAGCTTATTTAGTATTCATATGGATGTGTAAAAACAAAATTGTAATTCTTTTATGATTATAGTCTAAGATGAATATGAGGCCACATATCTTAAGCTTTCCAAGGAATTATTCAGTTATTAGTATACCATATATAGACAAAAGTAATCCAAATTGAAACGATCAGAGGATTAGAGAAAATTCTCTATGTTAATACCAATACAGCAATTTCACGGCAAAATTTCCAAATTTTTATACAAATGCAGAAGGGTCTGATGATAATTTTAATAGAGAGGAGCAAATCAAACAGTAAAGTTTGCTCTTGACAACTTCTATTTTATAGAAATTCACTAAAAAAATGCAACCTCAAAATGGCACCTTTTGATTGGTTAAGCAAGCAACTCTCTTAAGCATACAATTTTCAAAACTTCCCATGGAGTAAATTAAGCTAAAATAATTTATTTTTAAACTAAGAAGTCATAGTAAATCAAAGAAATATGGCAACCCACGAAGACAAAAATTAGGATGATTATTTACAGCAACAATAGCTATTATTTATTGAGCACCTACTTTCCCCACACTAAGTGCTTTGAGTATTATCATCTCTACTATTATAATTCAAAAGAGTGGACACTGAAAGCCAGAGCATTTAAATAATTTGATCCAGCTAAAAAAGCTGGTATGTAAGTGGCAAAGTGAACTTTGCCGTCTGCCTGACACCAGGGTCAGTGCTCTCA
Organism: Myrmecophaga tridactyla; assembly: GCA_004026745.1. Classification (NCBI taxonomy): domain Eukaryota; kingdom Metazoa; phylum Chordata; class Mammalia; order Pilosa; family Myrmecophagidae; genus Myrmecophaga; species Myrmecophaga tridactyla. The sequence continues at coordinate 68,525 of PVIY010004280.1, forward strand.
ACCACTACCCCATATCTGGCACCGAGATTTCCTAACACAAAACCTGAGACTTTCTCAGCAGTACAATACCAGTGCAAAAATATGTCATAATGGAAACCAGGAAAAAACAACTAAGAAACAGTTTACTGGGAAGTAATATAAAACTGATTGTCTATTGAGGTGCCAACCAAAGTTTTTTGTTTGTTTTCTTTATGAAGACAATATAAGGGAACAAAAGAAATAATTCAATTTTGTCTATCAATGACAAACAACAAATGGAAACATTAAAGAGATGTTATCTTTATTCTTTGCATATAAATCTCTAAAAATAAAACGAGCTCTGTGTTAATGTGAAAAAACAGCAACTGTGACTACAGCATTGGCATCAAATAAACAACCTCTTATCTCAGTGGCTCATATTATTCCACCAAATGCCAATGGTCTAAAAGGATACCAATGGACTCATAAGTATCCCTCTTTTGTTTTTTTAACCTGCTTATAAAAGTAGATAACAATATATCTTTGTGTAGTCTGACAAACAGCATCCCGAATTAAGTGAGAAACAAATTAAAAAAAAAAAACGAAATGAGCAAGGACAAAGACAGCTATTTATTCCTTTGAAGAAGAAAACTGCATTTCCTGTGTCAAATCTATGAGTATTTTGTATTGTACTAATAACTATCAAAGTTTCTCATTTACTTTCTTCCTGGTCTTCTCTTCTCTTATACAAATATTTGTAAAATCCCATGCAGGTTAGTTTACATTACTGTGTTCACAGAGACGACAAAGTGCTACACTTCCAGCATGATAAAGTGTCCTGTTTATTTACAATTGTTATTATAACTAAAAAAGTAAGTATAGTAAAACCTTCAAGAGTAAAAAAACCTAAAAGCACAGGTGAATAAGACAGGGAGAGAAAAAACTGATCACCAAATACTTGTACATATTACTTCAAAAGAAATAAATCATGAAATCAGACTCTGATTTACAAAGACACTGTCTGGTGTAAATTAAAAACAAACAAATAATAAAGACAAGGAGGAAAGTTTTGGTGGCAATACAGGCAGAATTATGGTTTCAATTTAAGGGACCCATCTCTCCTGAGCATGTCCCAAATACTGCTACTACAAGAAAGCAAAACACATAGACATGAGTATTCTAGTTATTCCAATTACAATCCATCCTTACTGACTTTTGATTTTAAAAAAGATATCCCTCCTTTTCATTGGTCTCAGAGGCTCATAATTAAGTCTATATTCTTTAATGTTTATTTCATAGGTCTACTCTGAAAATTCCAACATGTGTACTTTACAGATCATACGCAAAGAACAGGTGCAATAGCAATGTCTAATGTTTCTATAGTAGTATATACTTTACAAGTGCTTTGATAGCCATTTTAACCAGATCACTATTCAAATTAAAATAACAAGTTTCTCCAGCATGTAATATATGAAATTACTGGAGAAAAGGATATTTTTAAGACCCTCAAAAATAAAGCCAAGTAGGGTAGGCCACAGTGGCTCAGCAGGCAGAGTTCTGGCCTGCCATGCCGGAGACCTGGGTTTGATTCTCAGTGCCTACTCATGCAAAATAATAATAAATAAAAAATAAAGCCAAGTAAAATTTGAGAAAAATATATATAAACAGGAAAAAAAAGTCACTCCAGCACCACTCTCCAGGCCTGTATCATTAGACTATTTAGCACCCATCTTTATTTTAGTATATATTTCTTATCAGTAATATTTTATTTCATGAAGCAAGGAGGCTGTGCATGGCATAAGTATACACTTGTTAGTGTAATCTATATTAGTCCAAAAAATTTTAAGTAGAATCAAAGTTTAAAAAAGAAATAAACACTAAAAACGTATCTTCTATGTAGGGAGGTCCTAAGGTAGATTCCAAAGCCTATCATTAAAATCGTTTCCCAGTAAATGACCTAACCCTTCTTGCCCAACTGTCCTTCTGCAGCTCCTACCCATCTAAACCCAATCCCAAACCCAAACCCTGGATGCAGCCATAGAATAATGGGGGGCAGAACACTTTGCCATGTATTTTAACAACCTTGTCTTGTTTCCCTCCTCAGTTCCCTCTCCCACTCTCAGTAATGACCATTACCTATCTTCTCTGCCCCTAAAACCTGGCAACCTACCTCCAACTCCACAATTCATTCTCAGCAGAAAGCCTTTCTCTGTACTCCTCAGGGAAATGGAAGCCGATGGACAGAAATTCCCTAAACCTTCCAGCATGTCTACAAACCTACCTGCCTCTCTACGTCCTGTTTAGTTGGAGGAAGTGCATTTCCTTCCACCATACTTAACCCTCCACTTGTGCCTCATCTCTTTTCAAGGACTTCACCTTGTTGGCCATTGCCGCTAGTATTTTCAGCCTCCCATTCTTTACTGGATCCCTTCTATCAGCAGTCAAATCTGCTCTAATCTACTGATTCCCTGACTTTTAGATCTCTAAGTAAAAAAATTTTCTTAAAGAGAAAAAAAGGGGTGGGGGAAGTTACTAACATGGACTGTCAATTTTTCCCCATGTACAAAAAATAAGACCCTACCATCTACTATCACATTTACTAAATGAAAGTATATTTTAACACACACACATACACAGAACATGAGCATCTTTTAACTCTCACCAGCTTTGGTACAGTTGACCACTTCAAACTTCTTGCTCTATCCCTTAGCTTCTGATACACTATCAGGAATTTTCTCCTCTCTTGTCACTTTCCCCTGGTGGGGGCCCCATCTCTTCTCTCCTACCATTAAAATAGAAGTTCTGTCTTAGGTGTGCTTTCCTTCTCACATACTGTTTTCTTGCACAATCTCAGGCACTCCCACAGTTTTATATGCTACTATATCCATGTTGACCCACAAAACTCTATCTTCAGCTCAGACCCTCTCCAACGTTTTAGGCCTGTATCCAACATCACTACTTAGATATTGCACAAATATACACATATCTTAAACAGAAGTTAGCTTTTGCACACTGCTAGTGCCTACTCATTATCCACTCTGCACTCCTCTTCCATATAAAAAAATCTGTTTTGTTAGGGGTAGCAATGTGCCCAACTAAAAAATACTTCTCTGGATTTCCTTGCAGCTAGACTGTCAAATGGTTTTCTGGGAAAGCTTCCATTTCCCTGATTTGGGTATCATTCTATTCTCACCTTTCATCCTACTTTCATCATACAAGGGAGGCTAAAGGTGGAGCAGCTATCTTGTAACTATAAAGAACATGCTAAGGTTGGTGGAACACTGATGGCACTAGTACCAGATTGTCTCCCCCAGAAAACTAACCCCCTATTGATTTAAACCAACCTCTTGAGAACTGTAGCCAAATAGATCCTTAATTGTGACAACAGCCAAAATTAAACTTATTTCTTCCCATACTCCCAATTTTTGCTTTTCCGTTTTAGTAAATGCAGAAGCATCTGCCCAGTTACTCATACTAAAAACCTTGTAGTCAATTTGGTATTTCATTCCTTTTTACCCATCAAACACTATCAAGTGCTGCCAGTTCCATCTCCGAAACACATCTCACATCTACCTACCTCTCTCACTTTTATTACTCTGCTCCAAGCCACCATTACATTTCCTACCATAACTTCAACTTTAAAAAAATCGTGCCACTCTCATCTTAAAAGCCTTCAAGTTTCCCACTGCACGTCAATGAAGTACAAAACTCTTAATGTGGCATATGAGACACTGTATAAATGTTTCCCAAACTGTGTTCAGAAGACTACACGCAGCAGAATAACCTGGGGTACTTATTTAAAAAGTAGACTCTTGAATCAATCTGTGGGATTGAGCCTCTGGAATCTGCATTTAAAAATTAAGACACCTAAACAATTCTGACATACACCAAGATATGAGAATGTCCACCTTACGTGAAATGGTCCTATCTCCAAGATTCATACAGTACCAATCTCCATTTGCCTCTCTTCCTATCTTGCCTTCTTTCATACTCTCAAATGTGCTAAAACCACTTTCTGTCCTGGAGCCTTCAAGCCAGACTACACTTATCAATCCTATTTCACCTTTCCCCTAACTCCTTCAAAACTTAAATATTACCTTTCAGGGAAAGCCAACCATACCTAATCACCCAGACTAAATAAGCTCTTCTTGTTAAACCCTTTTAGCATTCTTTACTTGTAATCATTTCTTGTAACTGAATTTGTTTAAATATTTTTCTAAAGAAATTTGTTTAAATATTTTTCTAAAGAAACATTAAAGATACAGCTAGCCATTCCCCCTGCATCCATTTTTCCCAGAAGTAGGCTTTATCTGAAAATAGGAGTGCATGCTCCTATACTTCACATTTTTTGTCTAGTAAGTCTGTTATAAAGGCATAAAAATGGCCTCATATGATTGCATTTTGCAATCCACTTTTTCTGAGGCAGTTAAATGCACCAGATCTACATTTTTAAGTATGAATAAATCACATTACTATTTTAGTAATTATTTATTCAATATCTGCATCCTCTTCTAGATTGCAAACATAAGCTGGAGCATACCTGTCTGTCTTATTACCCCTGATTATCCAAAGCACCTTGTAATTTCTGACACACAATAGGCAAGAAATAAATATTGGGTGAGTGAAGAACTAATCAATGAATGCATAATGAACAGGAATTTGGCTGCTAAGGTTTAGGTACAATCTAAATGCTCTATCAAATTTAATTGACTATCTTGAATTAGCTCTTTTTGTGGGTCATTTAAACAAATACTAATGAAATGCTTGAATAAGGCTAAAACCCTTTTTAGTTTTTACTTAGCAGAAAGAAAAATCCCTTGACCGTTGGTAGAGGACACAGATATAGTACCAGAATTGAAAAGAAAAATAAAATTTAATAAAATTCCTGCTACAGAGAAAGGATGAAAAATTGTTTGCAAGCAAGTAAAACAGAGATGGAAAATACTGAAATGGAAATCAGGAAACCAGAAGAGTACTGGCCTTCAGCCACTTGCTTACTCAGCCACCAAGGTGGGAAAGCAATTTCATAAAAGGAATAAGCTATTTGTGTACTCTCGCATCACTCTACATTATTATAAAAGCAATACTGGAAGAAGAGCAATTTAAATGGAAAATGGGTGTATTTACAATAAAACTGCCAATGTGCCAGAGAAATCTGCCCAGTAAGGGCACTGGGATAGGTAGAAGTTACTTTTTAGATACACTAACAGCAGAATTGTTTCTTCATAATTCAGTTTACTTGGCATACCCCTGTACTGTGGTTTTGCTTATATTAACTTTGTCATTAAGTTCAAAATCAAATATATATACAAGGGCAACCATATAAGGTTCTAGAAAAGGACAGAGAATTTCATCTTTTCATCACTGTATCATTCTAATTGTATTGGCTTCTGAAAGAATAATTTTATTCTAAAAACAAGGGCAGACGTGAAGATACATTCAATCTTGGATAATGAGTTCAAGACCACAACAAAGAACTGTTATGTCTGCATAAGACAAATGACAACCTCTACTTTTAGTTCCATGAAGGGCTCTAAGGGGTCAAGTTGATAAGAATTTTAATAAATTGAGATTAGCTAATAGACATTTAGAGGAGGCAAACAATGTGATTTTTAAATATATTTTCTAAAACAAGTCTTTAGAATTACAATAAGCATCAGCTTTTAGTGCTAACATACTGATTTATATTTAGTTTTATAGGGTTATACATGCAAGTAAGGAAAAGCACTCTGAAACAACATCACAGAACTAAGGAATGATACTGACATTTTATCCTCTAGTAAAAATTAAGATTGGAGTTACTTTCCCTACCTAGACATCACTTTAGAATGCAAATCTCATGGCTGTTGAAAAACCCCAATGGTTTCCCATCACATATTCTTCTGTAGGAAAGGCATCATTGAAAATAGGAATTTCTTTCCTATGGGTGAAATACCTCCAAGCAAATATTAAAATTATAGGATATTGGTGATATGGGATACAGACACTGTCCACATGATATAACTGTTATAGTGAAAAATGAACTCATCGCAGGATAACCAGGTTTAATTATAAAATTTCTTTAAATTCTTGGTCTATGAAGGTACCAGAAAGTTATTGTCACAGTCAACATTTAATTTTCATGGAAACACAATTTTATTAACAAAGAGAAATAAATTTCCCAAAGTATATTTTGCAATGGGAAATAGTATCGTCTACAGTTAAGAAAATGGGCTCTGGAATTGAATCCACCTGGGCTCAAATCCTGACTCTATACAACTAAAAGCTACGTGATCTTAGGGAACTTGTATAAGCAATTGGAATCTATAGAGGTAATAATAGCAATGACCTTATAGTTTTTACAAGGATTAAATATTTGTCAAAAGATACTTTAAACTGGTTGACCCACAGTTAAGTCACAATAAATGTTGGTTCTTTATAATCATCAACCCTAAGAGCTGTGCTATTCAAATTTTGATATAAGGAGGTTTATGCTGATAGCGTACTGCGCATGCCTTTTTGCTAAATTAGCACTGGAAGCAAAAGAGGAAATCTATAGAAAACCACAGGATCTTCCATATTAGCAAACTGTACCCAGCCAGGTTACCTGGGTTTAAGTCCATACCTTTGAGAACCAACTGCTGTATACTAATTCAGTTCTTATCTGAACACTGCTAAGTATCCGATGACAAAGAAACAACAGGCTTCCAAGGTTTGGTACAAGCAACAGGCATGGATGGGACTTTTTTTTTTCCATTTAAAATCACAGTCAATTTTAAGCCTGTATGTCATTTCTGATATGTTCTGGTCATCATGCCTGGGACTAAGATTGTTTATGGATTAGCTGTTACGGCTTGTTGTCCTATGCTAGAATGAATTAAGAAGCATAATGATAAATGTGGCATATTTTTCTCAAGCCAATTTTACTCAAAGACTTTGGGGAAAGCAAAGTCTTATCTGTAGAACTAGTAAATACTAGTATCATATATTGAAAGTATTACAACAGGTATTATGAAGTAGAATAAAATTTACCTGGATTTTTCAGGTGGAAAACAGGACTTGGGAAGCTCATGCACCTGGTCTAGCAGATGAAGCTATTCACCCAGATCCCATGCCTGCCTGCCTGCCCGCCCACCATTTATTGATGCTACTCAAGTCTGAAAAGCACAACCTTAACTGAAAGCCTTAAAATATTAAGAGCTTCTCTGGAAAATCCCAAATTCCTAATGACAAAGCCTCACTACGGCACTGAATGATAGAACGCAGTATGTAAATAGAGCAGCAGCCCACTAGCCAGAACCCCCAAGTATAAGTAAAATGTACCAGTACATGAGTTAAGCTGACCAATATATGACAAAATCCAACATGTAAGGGATACCAAATAAACAACAGTGCTGATTCTGTGGCAAATATAGTGACTATAAAATAAAATTACACAACATAAACCTAAAAATTAAAGCCTCTCAAGTTTTATTACTTAGCAAAAAACATAGCAACAAACTAGTTTTCTTTCTCCTTTGTTTCTCCTTTGGTTGTATTCTCTATGTTGAAATAGAATGTTTTAGTTGAAAACTGCAAACAGTAAATGGGAAGTTAAAGTCTGCTTCCCCTCTTACTTAAAACCATTCTCTAAACTTTCTCTTTCTGGTAAAAGGAAAGACATTAAGGCAGAAATATTTTATTGGTATGATTAAAGAGGTTAATAATATTAGTCACACAGAATTGTAACAACAATTAAAACTTGTCCTGTAATTCCAGTCAAGAGATGTCAATGAAGTTTCATTGTGGAGAAAATATAATCTTTATCTCACCTCAAAGCAGGAACATTTAGTTCATGTCTTTATTTAAATTACAGGTCTTGTGTATAGATCTAGACCCACATTGCATGTACTCAAAGCTCAATATAAAATTGTAAAATGTCAACAACAGGCTATATTATACTGAAGAAAAGAAGTTTGGACTTTGACATTTCATGTTTTCAAAAACTCTTATGAGAAAATAAAACTAGAATGGAAAATGTCAACAATATTAAAAGATTTGGAAGTAAACATATAAATAACAGGGAGATTTGAAAATAAAAACCCATTTCATAGTAACTTTGATACAATTTTTAAATGATCTAATTTTCACCCCAAAATGAAGTATGAAAGGATGAAAAAAATCTAGAATATTTGAAATTAGATAATATATTTTGAATTTTTAAATTAAGACCTTTAATTTTGAGTGACTGTGAGAAAGAAAACAATACATTTTGGACAGAATTCAATTACTTTATATATCATGGTTTTATACAACATCATTATCTCATTTAATGGAAGTCAAGATTTAAAGATTAAGTTTTGTGCTATCCTTTCAAAGCACACTTTGTCAACTGTCCTTCAGTGAAGATTTATGAAAATATACATATATAAAACAATGAAAAGTAGTAATACTAACCTAGGACTAAAAAGTACTTTAAAAGGCTGAAGATCATGATTTCAAATTTGTTTTTACAATGGAATAGTACAAATATGAGTAGCTATACTTCTACAATTGATGCTAATGATTCAGCATCATTCTAATTTTAGTATGTATAATGTAAAAAAGAAGCAGAGTTTATACTGAATAAGTCTCTTAAAAGGTCTGGTTCTCACCCATATAAACTTGGGGGGAGAAGAGCAAATTAGGAGTTTTTAAGTTTTGAGAATTAAGAAACCAACACTCAGAGTAACAATGTTTAAAAGTCATAGCATTTTATAAGTTACAAAGGCTTTTAAAATTAATGCATTTCAAGAACAGCAATATACATTTTCCTTCCTAAACTCACTGAATGACTTAGGGCAAGGACAGAAAAAAAAAAATTCCAGAACTATGTGCAACAGAGATTGAGGCTGAAGACAGCATGCACTATAGACAGAGTGACAGAGAAACTAGGAGCCTTGCTCTGAGACCACTTAGAGATCTAAAAATCTGAAATGAAAACCAGGGAAATTGCTGAATAATTTGCACAGATTAAGGGTCTAGGGAAGCTTACATGCAAAGAAAAAAAATCGTTTTTCCTTAGAAAACATTTATTTAGAATGAGGAGCCTTTTGTTTAAAATCTTTTTACTTAGTCAACTTAATCCAATCCCAAAGAAATTTATTTTTAAAAGCCAGTGGTGCAACATTTATTTTTAGAGTCACATTTCTGCTATACTTTCTTTCAAAGGTTCCAGAGTAATGTTTTATTTTTAGAGCCACTGTGTAAATGTAATATTTATTTCTAACTTTACCAGTTTTTAATATCTCTGACATATGGCTGCTTACTAGATAATACAATTAAGTAGCTTTAAAAGACATGTATGAGACAGTCTGACAACTTGTAGTCACATTATCTACTACCAATTATGTTTCTTGTTAAAAAAATAAGTCTCCCTAAACAAAACCTAAAACAGTAAAGCTCCATCAAAAAGAAAAAGAAAATAGCAAATGTAAATGTTAATAGAGAAAGCATGGTGCTAAGAAAATTTGGTAAGAGTTCTTTATCTATAAATTAAAATGGGAAATTTCCTGTTCTTTAACAGAAAATAGCTGGTCTGGAGAATTTTCACTAAAATAATTCAGAATGAGGAAATGAAATTTAAAGTTAAAAGACTAAAGAGAATGTTATGAGATAAATTGCCAAATGTGTCATTTCATTACTCTCTCCTGTGAGCCTTCATACTGGGCTCCTTACAGAGTTCATCACACTCAGCACTAGTTTACCTCTTCTATTATGAGCCTTTTGCGGTCAAGGACCATAACTTGTGCATTTTTGTATTTAATCAATTCAGTTCCGTTCTCAATAAATGCTCGGTAATTTATTATTGAATGTAATTAAAAAACAAATGCACTTAGGTGCTAATCAGCATATTCATTTTAATTAAAGGTAAATGGATTAGAATGCCATTATAAAGGTTTTAATCAATAGACTCTATACACGTAGTCTTCACACAATCTGTATAGAAAAATTTTTATAACTACAACACATAAAACTACAATTTACAAAATTGAAATGGTAAACAAAGTTAATCTTGATATGAAGATTTATGATCAGTCTATTTGACATCTTTTGTTTAAAAATAAATGCTTTTTCTACTACTATTTATAAAGAAAAAGACTCTAAGATACAATGTTTTGCCAGCTCCATTTTAGTTAGATCAATTTTGCCCCAGATGCTCTTATAGTAAGTTTTAAAACAGAAGTACAGTCTAAGACAAGGTAATTTTTAAATTTCTTCAAGTCATGTGTATTTTATGGCATTCACATTAATAACTTTTGGGGAAGACAGAGGAGGAGAAGGATAAAAGAAGTCCCTTCCATAAAATGACTTCCATTTCTAAGCAAAGCAAGAAATACAAATTTTAATTGTTATAATTTGAAATAAAATTATTGAACTTGAATATACATGAACATATGTTCGTATATAATTTTGCTTGAACTCCATAATGACAGAAAATGGACTAAATAAAGTCCACTCTGAATAACTCTATACGAAAATTTGGGTGATAGGACACAATTCAGCTTAACAAACCGTATTATATACTGCATCTCCAACATCTGGTTTTGGTTTCATTATAAATGCATACATTATATTCATATAAAATGGTAGAGAAGAAATTGAGGATAAATCACTATTTTTTTGAATGCAGTCTAGTATTTTGGGGGCTATCCAGGAGAAAAGCCAAAAAATTTTCACAAATAAATAATAGTAAAGCTGATTCTTAACACTAAAAATCACACAAGTAAGCTAAATAAAACCATTCTATCAAAGTAAACTGTTCAAACAGAAGTACATTACTTACTGTAAGTCTAATATAATCCTTCTATATAATAAATGCATTTTGGAAACTACTTTAAAGTCAAATTTCACATAAAATCCAATGTTCCTATTTTTCCTTTCCTGGAGGTCCCAGATATTAATGCGTGGTAATAAATGGGAGGAACTACAGAAACTACTAATCCTCAAAGTCAAACTAAACAAGTAAAATATGTTATATTTTATAAATTCTGGAGCAGCAAAAATATTGAGTTCCTTTATGTAGCACAAAATTTATACATAATACACTATATGTAAAGAACTGATGCTCATTTTCAGAGATACAGCTACACAAACAAAAACACATCAATACACACACATATTAATTATCAAGATATATACTATAATCAGCATATATCAACAGTTCTTGTAACATACATTGTCTACAAAATGCTAAAATTTCAGACCAAGATCACAGAGTACTCTTAATTTTCCTCTCCCTTTGCTTCAAATGAGTTAAAATAAAAAACCCGAAACCAAATGTACCTTTAAAAGAAAGCAATCATAAACTGTTACATATTTTGAATCTACCCATAACATTGGAACTCCTTATTAATTAGTCCTAAAAAAACTTTAAGAAAAAATGTTATAAAGTAATACAAATTTATGGAAGGAAAAGTATGTCCCCTTTACAAATAGTTTCAAAACTTTTACAACATATTTAAGAAACTTTCCTGGAATGTGGATGACAGGTTTAATCAAATGGAAAATTTTTAAGTACTATATTTGACCTACAACAGATGGAGCTTCACTATAAATGTGGACCATGCAGAAATATACTAAGTTCCTTTTGAAAATTAAACCTATAAAAAGACAGTTAAGGTGAATTTCTATATTATAGCTATTCTACTCAATATAAATTAAATGAGATTGAGAGTTCTATTCTAAAGTAATACTGTGATACTTTTCATTTGATTTGGCAATGCTTTTCCTACTTTTTTGGCAGCCTAAGATAAAGCCACAATTAGTGAATAGCATCAATGATATTTCATCATCAATGATGAAAACAGAAAGAACTTGCAAATGGGGTTGTGTTTTTTTCAGTTATCAAATGGAAAAACAACCAAAAAATTGACAGAAAAATCTTTATTTAAATAAATGTTTCTAGTACAACCAATAGGAAACCCCCTCGAAAAACAAAAACAAAAACAAAACAAACCCATAACACTATACTGCATTAAAAAACAAAACAAAGCAAATGACACCCTTTTGAGTATTTCCAGCTTCTCTTCATGGCAACCTCAGAATTACTTTAAAATAGTAAACATTTTAATATCTTCATAAAGGATAATTTTTTCTAAGTTAAAATCCTGACTACTTGTACTTAAAATGCTGGAGTTGCTTTCATTAAAAAAAAAAAAAACAATAAAAGAAGCTTAACATAAATTTATTGTACAATACAAAAAATAGGCATACTTGAAAATAAAAGGTACATTATTAAATATACAAAGCAAATAAAAGAAAGTTAAACAACACAAATGTTTTAATCCAAACACTAAGATAAAATGCACAACATTTATGCTGAAAACAAAGTATTTCAGGAAGAATTTGCATTTCAAACGAAATGTTAATGATGCCAAAAAAAGAAAAACAAATATGCTAACTTGTAAATGCTTGAATATCAAGAATCAGTAATGACATGAAACAGATTAAACCCAACAATACTGGGTACTTTTCAAGAATTTTATTTGAAAAGATATTAAAAATACTGAAGGAATCAAAGTAATGTCCTTAAATTTGGCAAAGTTTTTTTCTTTTGTTTTTTAAAGTAATGTTTGGGGACCTACTCACAATATCTTCCCCCTTCTTCCATTTATACCTTCTTCCAATGGAAGAAAATCTCTGGATCTTTATCTTTAACATTCTACAAACACAGGGTGGCTTAGATAACTATTTCATTTACAAATGTGTGTTTAAGCCTTACCAATTAACAACCTAATTTTAAAATCTATACAAATATGTACATAATATAAAACATTAAATCTAGCTGTTATTCAGCAATGTTTTAGTTCTTAATAACAGAGTCAGTTTTACCACATTTTCATTTTATAAAATAAAACCAGCATCTGAAAAGAAATAGTAAAATATAAAAATTTAGAGCATAGGGGGAAAAATAAAGGCCTCTTTCAAATGATCAATTAAGGCACTCACTTGCCCAAACCACAAATGGACCTGGTGTAACTAATAAAATATGATACTGCCCAAAGGTCCAACAGTAGCAAGGCCATGCAGAAGCACCGCTTTCCTGTAAAGCGGCCAAACCAGAAACAGCCAGTCAGGATATGCATCTGTACCCTAGAGGAACACTCAAGTACCATAAAAATCCTTGGTAAAATTCTCTAAAATGTAATACAAAATTACTTAAATGCACAAATTTAATACTTAAGTTAGCCCAAAAGGCTTTTGACCAGTATCTTCGGGAAGGAACCTCTGGTTCTTAATAACTTAGTTCCCAAACTCAAGATATCATATGATCAGGATGTCCTCTATTTATATTAATACTAGTATCTAAATTATCTAGTTAAATCTTGTTTGCTACCCTATATTTACTTTTTTACAGATTTTGCCCTACCACATAAATGCCATGTTCCTAAGAAACTACCAAATTCTCCTTCTAATTCCACTCCCCCCAAAGTAAAAATTTACAAGTTAAAAAAAAAAAAAAAAAAAAACTGGTGAAAACCAGGGAGGTATGTGGAGGGAGGAAGAAGTGTGAATAGGTCCTACAGAATTTTACAATCACTTTGCCAAAGTAGATTTTAAATAGCATGAATAGTTATTTGAAATCAGGTTGTAGAGAACCTTAAGTTCTCTTTAAAACTGGTTTTGATTCTCAATATTACATTCTTATAACCGAACAAAAGGATTCAGATCTAGAAGATATTTTAGTAGGGTACTTAACACCTTTAGATTGAATTCACTACCTAAGCACTCCAAGAGTTCAAATAGAACAAAATTTATGAAATGTTATTATAATTTACCATAAAAGAAATTTTCAGTAGCAGTTAGGAAATTACTGGGATAAAATTATTAAAATCTAAAAACTAAGACTTGCCATTCATACTTAAATCTAATAGAAAAAGTTAAGTGGATAATATGAAAATAAAATTGTTCAGGTAAACATTTCACTTTGAAAACACTATTTCCTTCTAGGTAACTAACCATTATAGCTTTAAACAAGAAGCATGTTATTAGATTACATCTGAAATTCTTTGGCTGGAATGTTTGAATTACGTAAGACATCCCAGTATATGGCAATTCTGCAAGAATATGAGTATAAGAGTTGCAAAGTAAAAACAGCAAGGAGATGACATATTTAATAGGGTTAAGTAACCAAGTGGTGTCTGATAAAATTTAAATGGATTTAAAAAAATTTTAAATCAACCTACCACTAAAAATGGTATAAATGTCAACTAAAGCTAATTTTCTCAACTACTGCTGTTTTAAATAAAATATTTTGGGATTCATTATTTTGCATTTTTAGTTTTATATTGAGCATAGAAATAATTTCTATTGCCACTACAGCACTATAGACATATCAATTTTAAAAGTGGAAAAGAAAATACAAAATGCAACAAAACTTAGGAGTTAAATGTTTTAGAACAAAAAAATTACAATTTCTGTTATTATCTTAAAATGGGATTATCTAACTACATAGTCAAAAATTTTAATTACACCAAGGAAAATTAAAGGAAATTTTTTGTTTTTGTATTTCTTCTTTAAATAAAGCAGATTTGCTTTATTTGTTTGTAAAAACCTTTTTAAAGACCAATAAATCCACTTTTTAATCTATTATCTTTATACAAAGATTAAAAGAAAAAAAAAACCTCATAGCTCCAGCACCCAAGCTTGAGAACACAAAAAACTCAAATAAATATAGTATGCACAAAAGCTAAAGATGTTTGAAAGAGTAAATGAAGAACATTCTGCAACTAGAACCCATTTCTTTAGCTTTTCTCTCCCAGACTTTCCATTCTATATACTACAGTTGTGGAGATGTCCTCATTTGACTCAGGTGACACTTTTTTCCATACTGTCTCTTTTAAAGCAAGTTCTTGTTGGAGACTCTCATAGTCCAATGGTCCAAAGGAATGCTAGTTGTTCAAGCAACATACATAATTTATTAGTGCACTTGAGTGAAGAAAGGTCCAAGCTATAAAATGGTATTTTTCAATGAATGTTATTAATATCTGTTAACATTTTCACCCACCACCATCTGACATTTTGTTCCATGTTACTCAGGTTGATGCCCATGGAAGTTTCTATTCTGTCAGACTTTGCATAATTCTTATATATTATTAGAAGTTACTTAGATTTGGAATTAAAGACACAAAAAATTTACTTAGCATGTATTAGAAATATCTATTTACAAGTACTTCATATAAATGTCAAGTCTAATGAGGTAATTTTACTACAAACACATTTTCCACATGGCATGCAAAAGAACTGAATTAAAACACTCAGCACAAACAAGTCCCTTGGTCTAGTGAATAACTACATAATCCAGAAAATCTTGCCCCTGAAATTTAAGTTCTGACTCTTAATGCTAGCTCCATAAAGGGAAATATATGTATAATAATATGAAGCCAAGCACACTGATTAAAAACAAATGACTCAAAATAAGATTATAAGGAATATTGCAGTAAACATTTTTACAGGGAAATATTTTACTCTATAGTGGCCTAAAAAGCTCATTATGAGGCTTCATAAGGTCTCGCACTAGTACTTCCCTTTCTCCTTTTACATATCCACCCACACAGTAGTCAAGGAGCCAAAATAAACTTTTTCAGGACTATAATGGACAAAGACTAACGGTAAAAAACAAGGCTTTCTTTTTAACTACATTTATAGCATATAGGTCTTTTCAATGTATCTTCTTCACATAGAATTAATTCTAAAAATCTTGCTTTAAACAGGAGAAAATGGAGAGAAACCCTGTTGCAAGGCTAGACAGTTCTAATTTAAATAATAAAAAAGTATTATTTAAAATCTATATACTACTGGGCTCAGGATGAAAATGTCAACAATTTTTACACTCATTTTTGATTAGCAAAAAATGAGGCCACTAAAACAATTAAGCTAAGTTTTACTTAAATTGGAGTATCTCATTTTCTCTCTCTTAAGAAAAAATTACATAATATTATAAATAAAAATTTTGCTTACCCTTTGATCACCACCTTCTCTTCGAGGATCCAGTTTCTTTGCAAAGTGTCTCAAATTATCATAGTTATGGAAGTTGCACAGAGAAACCAGATCCTGTAAATAGTTAAACAGAACAGGTATTTAAAAATGGTTATTCATTGGCTATTGTTTACCGACATTTTAAGCAATTGTGCTAACATTACCCAGCTTAATTCTCTTATGAAAACCACCACTGCAGGTTAATAAAGCAGCATGATGCCTCAAGAAGAGAAGTGAAATCAGAATAAGATCTACATTCAGGTTTTGAGAACACTGCTTACTAGCATGACCTCAGAGCTCAGTCACTCACCTTGTCTAATTTCCATTTTCTAAAAAAATGGGGATTATAATAACAAATCACATGAACAAAGTCTTCCAACAAATAACTATATATAAAGCACCATTAAACTATATACTGGTTACAACCTATTATTATCTACTTGATGTACAATCCAATGCCATTCTCTAGTTTTTATAAAATTTAGAGGATTGGAAATAAAAAATTTGAGAAAGTCTAAGGCAAAAATTATGGTGCTCAACCGAGGTCTAAAAGTAGTAAATGTAAATAAAACCAGATACTGAAATGTTAATTGGCAAGAATTGGGTGACAACATAAAATACTGAACTCGTCAAAAGTAGTCATGCTTTAAAAAAAATTAAAAAACAGTTCCTTTTGATTATAGCCCTCCCTTCCACCTGTAACTAATACTTAGAATTAAATTCCAGCTTTATGTATTCAGATAGTGCTTATTTCAACAACAAAAAAATGACTTATGAAGGTAACTTATGAATAAAGATATTCAACAATACAAATTAAAATACAATAAACTATAATCATTCTTAATTATGTTGGATTTTAAGTTACTTCTCTATTTCTATCTTTTGCTGAGCTTTTTAAAAACTGAAAACTAATTATAATCATGAAAAGTAATACAGGAATCAAACAAATGTAACTTTCTAAGCTTAATTACATCGGAGCTGTCTGGGAGAGGCAACTCTGAAGTTTCTCAATGCCTTACCTCCTCTGACTACCAAGTAAATGGCACACATAGAGAGCACCAAGAATAAAACTATAGAAATGGGTAAAAAAAGAGATTCTTTGCATGGTTCAATTTATTTGACTATTATTTTCACTTAGAAAATATGCTTACATGACAAAAGTGAATTCCTTTAACACTGTTGCCCATCTTGTCTAAAGGAGGGGACCAGCACATCATGCCCATAACATTGGGGACAACTAAAAGAATGCCCCCAGCAACTCCAGATTTTGCAGGAAGACCAACCTGAAAACAATTTGAAAAAGGAACATTCATATTAATATTTTAAAATAAGAAAAGTATGTCCAACAATAGGGGAATTGGCTAATTATGGTATATATTCATGCAAGAGAATGCCAACACTGAAAATACTACAGATAAATATTTATCAACATGTTTATAATACAGTAAATAAAAAAGATGGTTATAAAACAGTTTGGGATACATTTAAATACAGAAAAATACTTTGAAAGCTACACTCCAATAAGTTAAAATAGATTATATCTAAATTGTGTGGCTATGGATTTTTAATTTATTTTCTACTTGTTCTATGACAAACGTATTATTTTAAATATAAAATGTCATTTTAAGTCATTGTCAATAAAATATTTTACAACTAGAAAATGAGAAATTATGTCTTCCTAAAAGATTATCTGTGGTATATGATCAAAGAAATATCTGGGGAACAGAGATAAAATGGTAACCCAAATTAATTCTCTTCAAGAAAATTATGTTTACATTTTGCAAAACATGACAACAATTATGATAAAAGACAAAATTAACATCACTGGGGCAGTACTCACTAATGATTTCCTAACATTTAGACAATGAGTATCTTTTAATAGAAGTATATTGATAAAGTAATCTGACACAAAACAAAAAAACACCTGAATTGGATCTAGCATATTACAGGCAATAAAAGAGACAATGGAACAGATGATATCAGCAAAATCTACACTGGGAACTGTTAAAAATAAATGACTTTTTTTTTAAAACAAAAATAACACGAAAAAAAGGGCAAAGAGAGATCTACAGATTAAAATAAGGAAGATACTACCAACTAATCACAATGCCAAACTTTAAAATGAATAATCAAAATTTATAAGATGATCCAGGAAGTTTGAACTATGCCTAAATATTTTGATGTTATTGAAGAATAAAGTTTTTTTTTATATGTAGTAATGATACTGTGGTTGTGGTTTTTCAAATGTCCTTATTTAGAATTAGATAGTGAAATAAGACAAGGACAGAAGGAGGTGTGTATACAGATGAAACAAAGTTGGTATGTATTGTTAATTATTGAAGCTGAATGATGGGTACACTGGATTCACTAAATGAATCTCTATTTTTTGTATGTTTGAAATTTCAAAAAAAAATTTTAAAGGGCATTATGATTTTACACAAACAGAATGAAAGGAAGGTCTGTACATTTCACAAGTGGCAAATGTACAACAGAATTTAAGTACATTTTTTTTTAAGTTTTAACTTTAATATAATTTAAGTCCTTTAAAATATCCACAGTTGTAACCCAAGATGTTAAACAACACATCTATGCACTCTTTCTGAACTTAAGGAGTCCTTGGGTACATAATCATCATAATGCTAAATATTAACAACTAGAAGTAAGGAAAAGTCGGTACTAACTTTTTACATTGGGGTGACTTAGAAATAGAAGAGATGAGGTTCTATAAATTAAACTTCAAGTTCTTAAGAACTGTTTAACTGTATTACTTACCAATTCTGTAACAAATTAACCTTGAAAACAAGTCTCTCTCAAATTGATATACAGCTTTAGAAGCAAAGTTCGAACTGCATTTTTAGAAGAACCAATAGACTAGTTTCTTGCTAGAGAAAATTAAGATTAAACAATTACTTACATGGAAAGCAAACTGCCCTGAAAAATCATACATGCCACAGGAATGCATCAAACTCAGTGTATTTCGAACTGCTTCAGGGCTCAGTACTCTTTCACCAGTAATTGGGCAGAAACCACCATTAGCCAGGGTTGCAGCCATCACACTAGCTGATTCACAAGTCACTTCGATGGAGCATAGCTAAAATAGAGAGAAAACGGAATTCTGAAAACTCACATTTATATTACTTTTAGTATTAAACTTGAATTCTAAAATAATTTTTTTATTATTTCATACATATCTGAAATCTTCCAAAGGAATTAGTCTAATTTAACTTCATGATGTTTCAGACATTTCAACTGACCAAAGTTCTAGTTCTTTTAAGGTTTATCCTTATTTTCCCCAAGTTATTCAGCCCTTTAATGACAGAACTAGGATGGAAAAAAGCCAATTCTTAAGCATGAAGATTTTTAATTGACATGTGATATTCAAATCTGCTTTAAAATTAATGCTTTTTATGGAACATAAAGCATACATATTTTTATCTCAACAGGGAAAAATAAGCCATGATATATTTTTAAGATAAACTCAACCTATAGCAGTATTTAGAGTCTACATGAGAAATGACCACTTTAGGAAAAAAAAAGTTAAAATACCTGACATTTTACCTATCATGAAAGTCAATGTCCTCATTAATATGGCAACATGCAAAGGACAAAGGGGAAGAAAATTCTAAAAGAGAGCTAGCAGTAGCCTAGATGCTCGTTGTGTCTATACCAAAATGTTACCTTTCAAATAATTTATTAATATTCAAACATTTATTTGATGCTATGGGTGCTGGATAAACTATGATAAGCAAAAAAGGATACATACTAGGATGAAATTCTTGCTTTTAAATATAATAAAATTCTGGAAATAGTTTACCACACATCCCAAGTACACCCCAAAAAGAATAAATATGGAAGATATTTTAGTTAATTAACAGCAACCAAGATGGTAGAGAGGGAGATGACGAAGAGAAGTGGGGAAAGGGGAGGAGGAGGAGACAAATGAGAAGGAGAAGCATGTCCTCAACTGTAAACTTTCCTCAGTCATATTCCAAGATCTCCAACAACAAAGGTATTTGAAAATAGCAACAAAGAAAAGTAACTACAGTGAATGAGAAAACTGTCTAACTTTGCGAATCCCTTTCGTCACCTTTCACTTTTGCCCATATATATTAATATTATAATATATTGTTCCAGATAGTAAAGACAAGACACAGTTGATTTAATCACGAAAGGCTTTCTAAGAAAAAAGATATAAATTCCAAGGACCATTTCCTAATTTAGACTTTTTTTTTATATAAGATGACATACTTCTGATTTGAGAAAGCCCAGCTTACGGGTACTTTCCTGATACCCTGATGGATGTTCAAGTAGATGTAGCTCTTTTCCAATAAAAAGTAAATATGGCTTCTGGGCTGTGTCTTGAACTTTTGCCCTGAAGTATAATTGATAGGTAGCAACTAATCTATAACAGGCAAAGTTAAATAAGTATATCAAAGGAATAGAAACCATGGGCTAGGAAAAAATAAAGACTATTGGATAAGTTAGGAGTAAAAATAACACTACTATACTCCATATGAAACTTTATAGTTTACAAAGTAATTTCACACATATCATCTAATGTTATCTTCAGTGCAGTCCATCAAGTTACATCTGGCATATGCTACAGGCTCAGTAACTGAAATTAGGTAGTATGGCTAATAAGTGGAGAGGTTAGATCTTGAATTTTATAATGATAGAATGTGAAGCCCCAATTCACACTTCCTTACACTGACAACATGGATAGATTTATATATAATTTAGTCTACTCATATTTTTTATTATCTAAAATAATCTGGGAGAAAGGGCATTGGATGAAGAGATAAACATCTCTAGTGTATTTCTGGTTTCACCTTTCTTGGCAAATAACAAACTATGACCTTAACTTCCATCTACTCCATTATCTACTTCATTATCAATTTCCCATATATATTATATTAGACTACTGAAAGGTTAAAATTAAAGCACCTCCAAAAGTGAAGAAACATAGGCAAATGTAAGGTCAACTAGAAATAAATAACTTCATGTTATAGACTCATCGAGGACACCAAAGGTATTAATTCTATAAGAATAAATTGAACTGAAAACACTAAGGCTGGTGTCCAGGAAGGCTATTCTAAATTGAGTACAACACCAGAGTAGATTATGTAAGTGGCTCTTTTCCCTCACCAATAGAGAGCTACTATACTTAGAAGAAAACCTACTATGTGACACTGCAGAAATGAATTAAATGAACAATTATTTTCATAGTACCAGTTTAATCAGTATACAGGAGCAACAAGGAACTTAAAAAAGATATGATGCAAGCTGAGAAACTGCCCCATTTGAATGCTGAATATGAACTCTCTGATAAAGAGAGCTAAAAAAAAAAAAAAACAGTTCAGTTTATAATTAGGGGAAGCCAATTTCCGGAACCATACACTATTTCTGACATTGTTAAATGTAATGTTTTTTCAGAAGTATTTTTTCCTATTACATTCTTAGAGAGGAATTTTTAGGAAGTATGGATATCAGATTGTCTTTCATGAGGACCTTTTACAAAAAGTCAAAGGGAATGTATTTCTCTTGGTCTAGAGCCAAGATTTCAGAGATATCTATATTCTGCAAAATATGACATACCAACTTATATACAGAGTTCAGATGGTTAAAATAAATTACCTGGAAATAGAAGTCTAATATACCAACCATGTCTGTGCCTTCTGGAAAACACTGAAAAGATACAGAGGCAATTAAAACTTAATATAGACACACAGAAAAAAATATGCACGTAAAATTGAGAACAAAAGAGCACATAACCCTTAAAAGGATATAAACATGAAATAACTAAGAAACATAAAGCAATAATTTCCAGGTATTAGTTCAACTGACAATGAGAAACTGATTCCTAAATCATATCAAATTATTGGAGTAGCCACTCAAAATAAAAAATTAAGTGTACACAACAACAGTCAGGCGTTACACTTATGAAAAAACGGATTAAATCTAAAGCAGAATTTGCATTAATATAATTAGTAAAATATTGGAATTATTTCCAATAGCAACAAGTAATTTGATAGCATCAACTCAAGAGTGCTTCCCCAACTACTGGAACTTAAATGGTAACATATAATTGTTTAATGGCTACTGTTGAATTTTTAGCATAAATCTTCAAATATTTCCTTAAATAAAAGAATGTCTTGAATTAGAAACAAATTTAAAAACCTTTTTTTCTTTTAAGTAATATCCTATTGCAAAATTTCGATCTCCACTTTCTCTTTCAGACTGAAACCTGGGGGGACAAAAAAAAATTTGAATCATTTACATTCTGCAAAAGTGCGATTATTCTTTAGTTTAATTTGCATAACAAAGTACAGTATAAAAGATACTAAAAGTCAGGACTGCTCAGTTCCTAGCCAGCCTCTGACGCAGGCTAACAATGTGTATTGAGCAAGTTGTTTAAGTAATGATTCTTTCAGTCATACTTTTCTTAGCTTTAAAAGGAGGGAAATGAACTCAGGTCCCTTATAGTCTTTACACTTTGTGAACAAAGAAATTGATTTTTAAATGCTCATATTCCACCATTAAAATACACTGAAAATATGCTGGAATCTTCTGGCTCCCTCAAAAGAACAATAAACAATTCCAAATGAGAGATTCCATGGAATTTCAGAGAATAGACATATTTTTGCAGGACTCACTGGATTAACAGATTTCAAAGGAGAGCCTAGAAGGTGGCAAATACAAGCATTATTAACAAAAGTTATGAAAGCAAAAGACAGGACTTCACTGAAGAATGACAAATATTCTGATGTATCTGGGAAACAGGGTTCATGGAGAAGAGCAGAAACACATGAAACTAAAAAAGGGGACTGGAACAAAATTATCAAAACCAATAAAGGCCAGGGTGTATTGGTTCCTTAATGTCTACAAAATAAAAGCACAAAGGCTTTCACATAGAGAAATTACTTTATCAGATCCAGATTTTAGATGGATAACTCTGACATCCATTTGAAAAGGAGGGAAAGAAAGGATGATCAGGGAACTACTGTAATAAGAGCTGGAAAAGCAGGAACTTAAGCAGTGGTGACAGAAGTGGAAGGCGGTGTGATCAAAAATGAAAACATATGGATAAGTCTTCCAACTTGACAAGAAAGAAGAGAGAGTGAAATTTGGCACAAAGCCTGGAATTTTTAACATGACTTAATAAGAGGATGGCAATATTAACTAAGGTAGTCATCCCTGCAGCAAAGAACAGTTTAGGAACAAAGGGAATGAGTTTTTGATTTAGGCAGATTTAATTCGCAATGCATTTGAGAGAACCAACATAAGAGTGTCCTGAAGGCTGCTGATAAAAAAAGGAATTGTGGGTGTCACTCTTTGTATTATTGATGACAATTTCACATTTTAAATGTAACCCTAGTGGGGATAATCCTTTCCCAACTGTGCATTTCAACATTTCCATGGTCAGAAAAACAATACTGGATATGTATAAGTTCTTGGGAATCAATGTCACCCTACCAAACCTATTTAAAAACATCAACACAGTATAGATAAAGAACTACTCAGAAATCACCACAGTGCAGGGCACATAGTTCGTTAAGTTCATCAAAAACTAATATTAACTGTCCATAGCCAGATAACAGGGATAGAGAAATGAATTGGAAGACATAACATTCTAACAGATTTTAAGGAAGTCGGAGTCAAATAGTGGTGATGGGGCAGAGAGACACAGAAAAGGTTCAATAAAACATGAAGAGAGGCAAGACGAGATTCATGGAAAACTTCCTGAAAAAGACACTTAAAGCTGATAAATAAAAGTTGGCCAGGCAGATAATCTGACATTTTTTATCCCCTGAAATGTGAAGCAACAAGTAGTACAAAACACTACCTAGATAGTATTCATGCCAAAACTGTTTACCTATAATTAATCATAAGGGAACAATCAGACAAATATAAAAACTGGGAGGATCTACTATAGTTCATAGACCAGTTCTGCCTGCTGTCAATTCTTATAAAGTTTTATTGGAACACTGCTTCATGTTATCTAAGCCTTTGTACTTAAAACAGCAGAAATGAGTAGTTATAACAGAGACCACAAGGCCTACAAAGTCTAAAATATCTTCTATCTGGCTATTCAAAAAAAGTTTGTCATTTCCTGTTCTCTAAATCAACTGATCAAGGGCAGGGTGGAGGAGGGGATACTGGTCTAATTTAAAGTGACTAGAGAGACATAATAACAAATTCAATGTTTAAACCTTGATTAGTTCCCGAAATTAAAAAAAAAAGCTTTCAAGACATTTAGGAACTGTTCAAAACATTTACATATTCATTAATATGATAGTTTTAAATTAATGTTAATTTTCTTAAGTATGTTAATGGTATTGTGGTTATACAGAAGAATGCCCTTATTCTAGGGATATACATTCTGAGTTATTAAAGAGTGAAGTGTCAAGATGTCTACAACTTATTTTCAAATAATTCAGCAAAAAAACTACTACATACATGCACATTTATGGATAAGCACATATATGTGTATTTACACAAATGCATATTTATCCATCTAAAGAGAGACTGAGGAAAAGTAAATTAGACAAAAATATTAACTAGAGAATATAAGTGAATGTAATGTTTATTCTTTCAATTTTTCTGTAGACTTGCAAATTTCAAAACAGAATCAGGTCCAGCCAACACAGCAAGCAGACTCACCACCCTCCCCCTGTCTACGTGGGACATGACTACCAGGGGTGTGGATCTTCCTGGCAGCGTGGGACAGAAATCCCAGAATGAGCTGAGATTCAGCATCAAGGGATTGAGAAAAACTATAGAATGAGCTGAGACCCAGCATCAAGGGATTGAGAAAACCTTCTCAACCAAAAGGGGGAAGAGAGAAAAGAGACAAAGTGTTAATGGCTGAGAGATTCCAAACAGAGTCGAGAGGTTATCCTGGAGGTTATTCTTATGCATTAAGTAGATATCACCTTGTTATCCAAGAAGTAATGGAAAGGCTGGAGGGAACTGCCTGAAAATGTAGAGCTGTGTTCCAGTAGCCATGTTTCTTGATGATGATTGTATAATGATATAGCTTTCACAATATGACTGTTGATTGTGAAAGCCTTGTGTCTGATGCTCCTTTTATCTACCTTGTCAACAGATGAGAGGAACATATGGAATAAAAATAAATAATAGGGGGAACAAATGTTAAAATAGATTTAGTTTGAAATGCTAGTGATCAATGAAAGGGATTAGTAAAGGGTATGGCCTGTAAAATTTTTTTTCCTGTTTGTTATATTTTTCTGTTGTTTTTTTATTTCTTTTTCTGAATTGATGCTAATGTTCTGGGAAATGATCATGATGATGAATATGTAACTATGTGATGATATTGTGAATTGCTGAGAGTATGTGTTGGGAATGTTTGTGTTTCTTGTAATTTTTTTTAATTAATAAAAAATTAAAAAAAAAAAGAAAAAAACAGAATCAGGGTAACAGTCTAGTTAGTCAGACAAAGAAAGATAAGAAAGGTAATTCAGGTATTATAGACAAAAGAGAAAACTGAATGAGTGCAAGTAATTCTAAGGTAAATTTGAAGACTCTTCTGATTCTACTATTACTCACTAGAAGTTTAACAAAAAATATTTAAAAACATTTTCAAGTGTTCTCCTCAGGTAATTTAGAAATCATCTGTTTCCCTTTAATGACCAAATTTTAAACATTTTTTTATTCACTGAAGTTCTAGGACCAACAAGAACTAGCAGGTTAATTCTAAATACAGTATAAATAGTAAATAACAAAACAATATTCAAAATAAAATGTATATAATCTAGATTTTTAAAAAATTAATTTTAAGAGGCCTATCCTACTACAAAAACTTAAGTCACAAATCAGACTCACGTTGCATTACTGAATCCAACGTATTCATTCCCAGCCATCTTATTCAAAAACTGCATTACCTATAAACCAAAAGTGGTATTACTAATCAATAGACAAGTACATAAAGAATATAGCATGAAAACTGAATTCTGCATTCTACTTACATAGTCAAATTTCTCAGCATTATTTACTCCTTGCTGCAAAGAAATAAGAGACATAAATGCATTAAGATAGGTACCATTACAGTTAAGCTTTAAACTAATATAATTCCAAAACTTTCAAAGTGTAACTATTATAATTAATATACTGCATTAGTACTTTTAAATCTAGGAAATATATCTAAAGTTATTTAGTATTCACTTAAACTCTTTTACAGGTTCTTTCACTAACACCATTGAGAATGGATCTGAATTACAAAGGGAATGCTTTATTTTAAGTAAACCTCCACCCAACCCAAAGTTACAGAACTTTAAATACAAGTTACCCCCAATCTTTCATGACAGCACATAATCTGCTAGAATATGCTGCTTTGTTTAATTTCATATTTAAAAACTTAAAATAAAGTTTCACCCTTCGAAAAGAATTAAGTATATGTAAATTATGATTTTCTACTAAGAACAAGCTACTTAGGTAAAAATAAAACTTAACCCAATATTAGAGTTAGAAAAGTCAGTTATGATGCAAAACTAATCTTTTATAATTTTTAGTATATGTAAACATTCTGAGTATATTTTACTAGAGTAGAGAAAGCTCTACCCTTAATATCCTCACTTGTTACAATACTTGAACTAAAACAATATTTATATTATTTCATAATCTCTCAAATACTTGTTGCAAATTATACTTAGCATTATGCCAATTCAGAGTACAGAAGATGTATTGTTTCATCGCTTCTATTTCTGGCATGTTAGCTACTGCAAAATGCCAATAGGAAAAACCTATGTAACATAGATCAGTTCAAGTAGGTTTTATTTTACCTCGGCGAAGTTTACAAAGCAGTAAGTTGTAGATCTGAAATCAAACGTATTAATTGTTGACATGAACCCAATTAGAAACAATACATCTCTAACTTTCAAAACAGGTTTAAAATAAAATAATTTGGAAACTAAAGTTTTTAAAAAAATGTATTTTTAAAATTTTATCCTCAAAAAACCCAAAACATTACACTTCAAAATTTTATTATGGGGGAAAACCTGTACCAGAGTATTATTTAACTGAATAAAGCCAGGTTAATTCTCCACTTTACAAGTGGATTAAGGCATGGTTGATAATCTGTGAAACCCTACAAATCAATTTATTCAAGAAAGGATGTGCAGTCATATACAATCAGTAGCTAGAAGGAACATCACACTATTTCATCAAAGCTAGAGCATCCTTTGACATATTTTAAGTTTCCTTTCCTTAAAATAAATCAAAAATCAAAATGTAGAAATGTAACTCCAAAGCTGTTCAATGAAAAATAATTAAAAGAAGAAATTACCAACTTCATTGAACTGTTGCAGTTGTCAAAATATTCCATAGATCCTAATGCTGTAAAATATGTAACAACATTTAAACCACAAAAACCTTTTTAACCTTTGAAAAAGCACACAAAAAAGAACAACTCTTTTGGAAAAGGATGTCAGCATTTGCATCGGGATGTCATACGGATAATTACTGATTATACAATTAATCAATGTAAAATAAGCAAGTTATATTAAACTTTCATACCCTAACCTAAACTGTGTCCTATATATCTAATACAAATTTTCCTTATTTAGCTGTCACGTTTAATATGAAAAAAGAAAAACCATTTCAACTCTACACTGTGGTCACATACTTGGCCTATTTTTAGTTTACTAAGTTAAAGTACAATTAAATTTTGGTTCTATATTGTTTTTAACATTTTTCTATCATTATGTAACAATATTTATTAATGTCTATCATATAACATTTTAGGTAAGCTATATGAAGTCCCCTAGACAGATTCTGTAAATAAGGCAAAAATATATATATTTGAATGATTGTGTGTTAATTCAACAAAATCCCACCAAAATTCACCTTTAAACATGAAGGCATTTGATTAATGTTCATTATTATTATCTATTCTGGAAATGACATTTAACTTAAGCCAATAAAGTAAACTGGCCTTTGTACTCCTTGCAAAGATTTTATGTACCTCAAGGATATATGGAACCTAATAACCATTATTAAAGTTTGTATCCTTTTAATTTTGAAAAAGTAAGAATTTTATTTGCAAAGCTGGTAAAAAAAAAAATGAGCATACAAATACAAAACAAATAAGAGTACCGCCCCCCCCCCCAAAAAATAACCACCAAAAACTGTAGAAACCATTGTCATCATCAAGTAGTGGGGTACAGAGGGGTAGAGGAATAAGCATTACAAAAATTGAAACTGGAATGGGTACCTGGAGGATTGTTTAACTTATGTATGTTTGAAATTTTCAAAAGAAACAGTTCAAAGAAAAATATTTGCTCATCATTTTCTACTCTAATTTACAAAATTGCTCCTTTATTTTCTTCTCCTTTAAAACATTAATTTATTTTAATTAGCTCATTACTAGAATTAGATGGGGTTTAATTATCTTCCTATTTTTAATTTTATAGACGTATGAGCCAAGAAGCTTTGCTTACAATATATAAATAGATGGGAATAGAAGTTTTGTTGTGGCAATATCACTGAGTTCTTTACATGTCTTCCTCTTATTATATGCCAAAAGTCACACAGTGACTACATATCTCTTTATTACATGCCAAAAGTCACAGAGTAATTATGTTTAATGACCTTATTAACTGACAACTTGATTAGATCCTCTTTCAATTTTTTTCAAACCAAATACCAGAAACAATCAGGTATACAAGAGGATTTGTTACCAAATCATTATAGTCATTCATACCCTTAATACTGGTGACTTCAATATTTCAAAATGTTCCTTCTGTTGGTGCCCAAGAAGTTTTTACAACTTGAAGCAGTACACTATTGTAAAATTTGGAGCTCATGAGAAATATGCATTTCTTTTGGAAAACAGGATGATATCTGGACCAAAGGTAGATCAGTTTTAAGAAAGGGAATATGGAAACTGAGATATGGAAATTAATTGTATTAAAATTGTCAATGCCCCTTTAAGCCTTGGAAAAGCTTCCCCCTACATGAAATATATGTATCCCAGTGAAGATCACTGACAAGCATTAGTAATTATCATGTTACTTTAATTTTGAAAAAGTTACAGTGTTATGTAGTAAAGAAGCAAAACTTCTTAAAGAGACTAAAGTGGACAATATATATTTACCAAAATTTTTAATACATTCACCAAATAACTTTTAAAAGCAAACAAAGTGCTTTATTTTAAAAAGGTAATCAGACCCTGAAAACAGAAAATAATACAAAAATTTACCTAAAAAAATAGTCTATCAAGCTATAGAATTATATTCCTTTGAGGAAACAAAAATTTGAGTCTTTTTTATAATATATTCATGATTTGATTAATCTATTATGCATCATAATGCAAAAAAACGCTGTTAAGAGACAATTGCCTATAAGCTAAACATAAAAACGCTAATTAAAATCAGTGATTATTCAGTTATAAGTAAATAATTTTATCTCATTCATAAAGGAGATGTAAAAGCCAATTAAAAATTAGAGATCACAGAAGAGAGAGGCATTGAGAAATATGGTAAAAAAAAAAAAAGGTAACTGAAAATGATTTTATAAAATACTGTTACTTTAATCTTCCCACAGAAAAATGCCTCAAAATTAAATATTACTGGTAGGAGTAAAGATAACGACAGGTAAAAATTAACATTATTCTAGATCTAGCATATTCATAGGATAACCCCATTAAGTAACACAAAAATGTTGCCCAAAAATTGGCAGTAAATTATCTATACTTCATAAAAAAAAAACTTAAAAAAAACTCAAATACATCAGCTGATATAAATATGAAAATAAATACGTCAATATATTCTGTCTTTTTCCATTAATCTCCAGAGCAACAAACCACCTTAAAAACATGGCTTATAAGCAAGTCTAACAAGGTTATTGCAAACATGACCAAATCAAGCATTACATATAAACTAAACTTGTCCTGATTTTCATGGAGCATGATTATATTGGGGAGGGAGGGAGGGAGGAAGGAAGGAAAAAAGAAAATTCCAATTTTTAAAATTCAAAAATACTTTTGAATTAAAAAGAAAACCTAGCTTCTTCAAATGACAAAAATGGGGAACTACCAATAGAATAAGAGGAAATATAAACATAGATAATGTTACTTATTCTCTACCTCTAAAATAAAAAAAGCAGAAACAAAGCAATTATTTTGCAATGTGTTGCCCACATTCTCCCAACGTATCCCCCTCAAGTTATCACCAGACCTTAACTTTTAAACTGCACTAGGTGAAATTTTTACCAGTGAAAAGAAAAAAAAAAGCTTCTAAGTTATTCAGAAATAACTATGCTCCTTTCAAATTCATTTTTTCTTTTCTTTAAATCAAACAACCACACATTATTATCATCAAATAAAATAGACTACATAAAAAAGTATTCCTTTAAAGTTATGGTAGCTAACTATACAGAAGAGAGCAAATATGGTACCCTTACTTTTTAAGATGTGTATTTTAAGTAAAAAATGACATTTGTTTTTAAAAAGGTATTTACCTATATAGCTTTGTTTAAAATTTTAAATATTGGAGTTTTCCTATAAGTTTAGTAGTTAAGAATTAATGCAACAGGTTCCTTCTGTCCAAATCCTCCTTTTTTCCACAATCTGCTAATCCTTTTGAACATTTGCTCTGCCTCTTCCCCCATTTCCTGAGGATCACCACCAATCCTACAAGGAAAAAATATCAGTACTACAAAATTATTATATAAAGAGTCTTACTAAAGACTCCACTTAATTGGGGGTGAGAAAGAAGTAACATGAAAATGTGTTAATGGCACCATAAAGTCCTGAATTAGGGGGGGAGGGAGAAAATCACAAATAGCCTTAAAATCAGCAACTAATAGTCTAAAAACAAAATTCACATCTAATAGCCATAGTAAATATCCATGTTTTGGGTACTCAAATGCAAGCTCCTCTGGGAGGGGTCTGGTTCCTTAACGATAGTAGGCATTGACGAATATCCAAAGAATGACTATATATATATCCACTGAAAAAAGAGAGGTGACTTTTAAACAAATAAATTGATCATTTGTACAAGTCAAAATTAAGAAAGTAATATTTTCGTTTTTCAGATAATATAACTATGCTAGGTAGAGGCAAAGGTGTCATCAAAGACAGCATATACCTACATTCAATATGGCACAATGAAATCCAATGAATAGCAAACAGAAAATCAGTAAATTTAGTTCAAGAGTGATTCTAATGCTGTCCCAACCTATCTGGTCTGTTTCCTCAACTATATAAAGTTAAGAGGGTTGGGCCAGACAACTTATGAATGCCCTTTGGCAATGATTTTATTGTTTCAAATTCAAAACAATTACTAACTCATAAACAGTATGTGATCGTACAACTTGCAGAGACAGCATACAGACATTTATAAGAGTTTTAAATTCTTTCTTAAAATGCCCCTAAGAAAAGTACATTCTGGAGCAGTACATTTCACAAAGTATAATATTAGACTTTCCCCTCAAAGATTTGTATGCATTAAAAAAACAAAAAAAACAACAAAAAAACACTTGTGAAACATTCTAAAAATGAAACAAAAACTCAAAGAAAGCTTAAATATGAATCACATTCCAAAGCCTCACGTCCAAACTTGACAATTTAAAATTTTAATAAATTGAAAATCATGACCAAATTCATAAATATTAGATGACACAGTTAAATTTTTGCCATACTTATATTATGTTTGTGCATTTTTTTTAACTCTGTGTTTCTAAGTGTTCATATTCATGTGGCTCAATTGTAGAGTTTATGGCTTATGACTGCGCATGGTAAGTTAAAATAATGATGTGATGGTGATATGACCAAGCATGAAATTCTCACATGCACATTTCAGTGTAGAGTATTAAATCCATGAATCATTAAACAAAGGAAGACTTTTAACTGTATTGAGTTAAAGAAGTCTTCTATTAATCATTTATATATGCCCTTTCTTGAGAAAAACTATTGGTATACTGTGTTAATCTTTCCAGTTTAAGAATTCTTAAATTGGAGTTCATGTTGCAACTTCAAAAGGTATATATGTTAAATCATGGTATGTGAACATTTTTCTGGGAAGAAACAAAAAAGTTTCAGAACCATCCTAGTAGTTTTCTCAAGCATTAACACATGCACTGTATTACAATAATTTAAGTTACTTTTTCAAATCTGAACAACCATTAGTGAGACTATTCTCCCATTGCAACATTTATTGAATCTCATCATCAAGGCCTATTTACTTGCATATACTCTGCACTACAATGTAAGCTACCTGAAGGTAAGACTGTGTTTTTCTACAATTAACAATTTCATCTCAAACTGAAATTTCTCTTATGTAAATAAAGTCATTGAATAACTAGATGTTATAATGGGAAAAAGGAAAATTTCTTTAGGGTATTAAAGCCAGTTACATTAAAAAATAATATTTGGCTATAATAATTACCTCACAGGGATTATAAGGATTAAGTAGGCCAATGCTTCTGGAGCAATTGCTCTAAAATAACAATTAAGTAAATATATTCTTAAGATAGTAGTCTTCTTTTTAAAGTCTTTCCTCATAAATATATAAAACTCATGGGAGTTAACAGAGGATTTCTAATATACAAGTAAGTTGAAATTTTGTGAATTGGGCCAAGGATCTAACTTAAACATTCTTTGTGTAACCAGGGTACCCCATCCTCAGTGATCCATCTGCAAAGCCATGTAGTTATATATTATTCTAACTTGGAATAGATAGGCACAGATTTACTAAAGAAAATATGTAAATGTTCCAAGTACAAACGAACTTATTTTAAGATAACTGAAATTTATAATTAGAAATTAAAAACTGAAACACAATAAAACCATTTTCAAATATTTATTTCAAAACAACATTAGCTCTTCCAATTATTAAGGCAAACCAAACATTAAAAAAAATATATATACCAAAAAAAAAACACATACAATGCAAACTTCAAAGCATAAGGAAAATAATATAACTTAATAATTGGAATAAGCCTTATTTATGACATGATTCATGTAAAACAAATGAAACAAGTTGAAATGACAGTTGTAATGACAACTTATGAGAGTATGATTTGAGAATATTCAAGATTAAATATACTTTGTCTTAAACACAAAGTACCAGAACATTTGTTCCTACATATATTGATAATTATACAGTGAAATGCTTTTAATTTTATTTACATCTCTTCATTCTAGAAAAGCCAAAATGAAGAGAAAGAAAAACATATCAAAACTTTAAGAAAAGCATTTCTATGCCTACTGTTCTCTGAATTTTTGGCTTAAGTCAAGAGTAACCAACAGTTGGAATTTACAATGAGTTATGAGTTTTGGTTTTTGCCTATCATTTACTCTGAAATAAATAAAATTCCTAATGCCATATCTAAGAGAGAATTTATCATAATTTATATAAAAATCCAAGATTCACCTTAATGCTTAGTTATTAAAGAAAATTTACTAGGTTAAAAAGAAATGTCAATATTTTACCTTTATTAATGAAGTCACAACAATTGCTCCAGCATTTACCATAGGATTGTGTGGTTTATCTGTAAAATATAAAAGTGGTAGCTTTATTTCAAAATCTGATATAATTTTCTTCAATGCATATGTACTTCCCATGAGCATGTTTTTCTTCTTAATGTAAGCCACTGCTATAGTTTTTTTGTTGCTGTTGTTTTGGGGGGAGAGGCAGTTAAATGAGTTATATATCAAACCAGTAAATCATTTCTAGGATGCTGCTCTAATAATCCTATAGGTAAACAAAGAGTCCACGTACATGCATACACAGAAAAAGAAAGCATACAACATTAGCAAGTGATACTCATAGGATAATAAGATTACAAGGGATTTGAAACTGTATTCTGATCTATAACTAATTGTTACAGTGTGCTTTGAAGTGTACTGCTTTTTTGTATATATGTTATTTTTCACAATTAAAAAAATGTATTCTGTATGCTTTCTAAATTTCCTGCAATAAGATGTAATTCTTATATAATTTTAAAAGTTACTTAAAATTTTAAGTTCATCTAAAATCCTACCTCTTTTTTCTTAATTCTTATATAGAATTTCAAATCTCAACTAATAAGTTTGTATTCACCATATGGCACATATGTTCAGTGCTATAATTTAACAAAACTCTTAGGGCAGTGAAAACATTCACTTGTAAGCATATTTCCCAATTCAGTTGTTTGTTACAGTTATTTATTTCTTAGAGACAAGTTCTCATACATCTAGCATAGTGCATTAAGTCATTGGTATATTATTAGTATCCTTGAATTTTAAACAAGCTATATTCTGTGAGGTAAGCCTCTAAGCAAAACAACCTTGAATTGTGAAAAACAGTTTGACAGTTCCTCAAAAGGATAAAGTTACATGAGCCAGCAATTCCATTTGCAGGTATATTTTCGAGAAAAATGAAAATGTATATTCACACACACACAGACACACACACAAAATGAAAAATATATTCACAAAAAAATTCACACACCAATGTTCACAGCAGCATTGTTCATAATAGCCGAAAAGTGGAAACAACCCCAAAGCCCAAAAAGTGATGAATGGATCAACAAAATGTGGCATTATCCATACAATGGGATACTATTCTGCAATAAAAAGGAACAAATTACTGATACATGCTACAACATGGATGAACCATAGAAATATTATGCTAAGTGAAATAATCCATGCAAAAAAAGACCAAATATTAAATGATTCCACTGAAATCAAACGTCCACATCTATAGATCAATAGTTGCCACAGAAGAGGGATAGGGGCCAAATGGGGAATGACTGCTAATGGATATGAGATTCCATTTTGGGGTAACAAAAGTGTCCTAAAATTGACTGTGATGATGGCTGCACAACCTGCAAATTATACTAAAAGCCACTTTAAATGGGTGAATTGTTTGGTATGTGAATTATATCTCGATAGAACTGTTAAAAAGATTTTAAACAGAAAACAAAAATATCAGGTAAATTACAGTCTACCAGTTTCCCTCAATAAAGATCAACAATGTGATTTAGTAGCTATGATTTGAAAATTGTACATTTTCAGTTCCCTATGATAATGACTAGTTCAAAAAGTTAAAATAAAATCTTAGTCCTACATTTTAATATTATAAACAAGATTTTGCCTGTTCTAAATTATGCTGGATATGACTAAGAAAAATTTGCTTTCTTTTAGACCACATAATATGAGAGCAGTTGCCATCCCAGAAATACTACAGGGCAAGAAGAAGCCAAGAAACAAAAATGTTCCAAATATCATCCACCTGAAAGAAAAACTTGTGGAAAGAAAGCAAAATATAGAAATTAGGCTGTGCTAAATTAACTTGTTTTTAGTGTAGATGTTCTTGTACCTTTCCTTTCATGGATGTTTTACATTATCAGGTTTTAGACTTCAGGTCCTAGGAGGCGGCTAATGTGTGTATTCCAAACAGTACAGCATAAATGTAGGTATTTAACATTTTTTAAATCATAAATATTCTGCAAATACTATATAAGTTATACTCAAGAAGATCTTTCAAAGAGCATATAAACCACTATATCATTCCATGGCATGAGAGCTCAATTTTCAGATGCAAGCAACTGCTCACTCTGCCTTTGGCTTGAAAGTCAGACATCTGGGTCCATAGGCCAGATAAGTCCTGAAACCCACAGTTACCAGTCTCTCCAAGAGCATCAACCAGTTGCATTCCCCCTACCTCTTAATGTCAACACTTTTCAACATAAAGAACTTAGAATGGCCACTGCCCAGATATCCCTAAAGAGTAGGAGAAGGAGCAAAAGAGAAGGAGTTGTTGTATCAGAGAGGACAGAATTTAACAAATTAGTATGACTACTGAATCATTATATTGATATTTCTTCTTAGTTTCCAGTGTCTTAGAGCAGCTAGAAGGAAACACCTGAAATGGTGGAACTGTTAACCACACCATATTCTGAATTTTGTTCTAAAACTACTTGGTAAAACTTACTTTGAAATTTATAGCTTTTTTTGTATATATATTATATTTCACAGTAAAAAAATGTCAAAAAAAA